>VYZU01013281.1:0-18277 GCA_013401355.1 Ceyx cyanopectus
GCTTTTAGGAAAAGCAAACAAATGGCTATATCAGTATAAAAATTACTTGTGCTAGAGAAGGTAGCCCAGCCTTCATTATAGTTCCAAGGCTCTGTTTTTTAAAAATGCTTTACTTTCAGGACGATTTTTTTTCACTTTAGCTATCATACTTAATTTCTCCAAAAGTTCATTATAAATAATATTAGTAAAACAACTACAAAAAAACCCCAACCAAACAAATGACAGGTTTTAAAGATAATTGCTCTGTTAAATGAGACAGCCCATCAGAGAAGGAAATAACTAGTTAAATGCCATTGATGAAAGATTTCATTTGTGATAAGTTCAATTCCCTGTCATACACCTGAGGGGATTCCAAAGTGATTAACTCCTTTTCAAGATTACAAGGCAATGTGCTTCCTCCCCAAGCTATTCCTACTCTGTTTTCCCATGTGCAATGCATTCACTCCAGTTCCACTCACTTCTGGCACAGAGGCAACAGTCATTATTATTAAGAAAGAATTATGCTTCTTTTGAAAGCAATCTCTTCAGTGNAAGTATAAACCCTTTAAGCAAAATAATGAAGATCATCAAAGAAACAAGATAACATGAATATATAAATGGAAACCTCAAAATAAAGCTGAGCCTATCACAGCTAAAAAAGTATATGAGAGTTTACTCATCTCAGGAAAAACAAACAAAACAAACAAAAAAGAAACAAAAAAAAGAAAAGATTGTTAGGATGACTATAATGAATTGCATATTTGAAGTAAAGTGAGATTTTAATTATTTAGGCACAAGATTTAAGAGTTAAGATTTATTTCCTTCCTGTTTTAAACTGGATGCAGTTGAGATTTAATAGTTGTTTTGAGTGCAGTCTAAAATTTCAAAAATAATAAAAAACCCACAATAAAATATCAAGTGATGTTCTTTAACATGTGTTCATGCCTACGTGATAAAAAGCTTTATACTTTTAAAAATACCATCCTCTTTCCCTGCCCCCTTTCTCTGACCCTCAACCTCTGATGTCTTATTCTCTGTTCAGGGAGAGCTGATGAAACTAGGATAAGCAATAGCTTCATATTCTCCATAGCTTAACTCCATCTTACAAGTTACAGCAATAGTTTATGATGTGTCTGACATGTCATTAGAGCTGTAATGGTTAATTGATACTGCAGGCACACAAAATCTAGAGGCAAGCTCTACATCTTTGCAACAGGAGTGCAGGCTCCTCTGTAAATGAATGGAGGTGAGAATGATGAGTGGCATACAATTACTATTGTATACTCAGACAAGCCTAAATGCTCATTATCTAGCATTTAGCAAGAGTTTTAAAAACCACTATCAAACATTTATTTTGCTTGGTGGGTGTGTTCCTCCATTATAAATTCTCTCTATGTATTAACTGCTGCCCCCCTGACAAGAGCCTGAACCAGCTGTTAATGGTTTTGTTGCTGGGACGGGGTGGAGTGTCCTTGACAGGTCACTGATATAAATATATATTTCCAGAGAAGGATGTGAGCCCAGTTGCTATAATTTTTACTTGACAGATTAGGACAACTGAGTTAAGAGTATCTGACAGCTAGATATAGTCTGATTTATAAGCCTAAGTAGGAAAACATGACAGACATATGTATTTATTAAAGATATATTTACAAAATGTTCCAGTTTAATTTGACAACTCTGCCAGCTAAGGCCTCAGGAAGCCTGAGGATATTATTTTCTACATACTGTCATGACACTACAATTTTAGCAGAAGTTAAAAATCAGAAATAAATAATTTTAGCATCTTACATTTATAAATTACATGATGTACAACATCCATGAATGTAAAGCAACTGGCATATCCTTTAACAAAATTTATTATAGCAGCTGAATTATTCCACATAATTGGTGAATGTAGAAAAAATACATGTACAGTATTATTACTATTATATTCAAGTGTACATCAAGAACAGTACTTTCATGGCAACATTCTAACATAGCAATATTTTTGTCAGTTATAAAATTGTCAGCTAGCCTGTAGAAATTCAAACTAAGGAGGAGATACACAAGATGTTTGGGTTTTTTTCCCCCTAGAAAGTTACAAGAAAATTCTAGCCATACTTCTACTATTGAAACAACACTCTAGTGTGCCTTAATTTTGGAATGAAGCTTTTTTACCATAGTTACTCCAACTCACCTCATATTTATTCATCAGAAAACCTTTCAGACAACCAGACAAATTGTACTTTACATTTGTTTGGCTCTGTAAAAACTACTTAAAGACATACTTTCAGATTTTCTTGTTGACAGAACAAATATCCTAGGGGGTAAAAAAAAAATAGTTAACAATTTAGCATTCATCTTTGCTTTCAGCATTTTAATAACTTCAAATAAGTAAAATCATACCCCTAGTAATCCTACCTGCATTGCTGAAACTATAAAGATAACAACGTGCCTTCACTTTAGGACAAAAGTTGCAATATCATCAAGGCAACAACTGGCAAGCATTGTAGTTTAGATGAATGTAAAATCAAGCATATGTCTAAATTATGTGTTATATGATACCCATCAGGGGACTCAGCTGTGACAAATCATGAGAGAAACTTCTTTCTCATTTTAAAGAATGAGGCAAAACTTTATGAGATGGAACTTCATCAGGAAAGATGGTGATATTCCTGCTTTCTTACTAAATTGTTACTAAGCCTTCAAGGTCTTTTTCAAATCTAAAATTTCCTGTGAGGAAAAGAAGCATCAAAATGTAGGTTTTAATTTTTTAATGACAATGCTGAAGAAAATAAATTATTCTGCAGAATATTAATGTACTTTTTCTCCTATATGTAGCATAACAGTTCAAAGAAGGCAAGAAACTGGGAAAAAAGCAGGCCAGTTGGCAAGACAACAACCAAATAAATTCAAAAACCTCCCTACTTTATGTAGTGAAAGTTTTGGACAATTCAAAATAGCTGAGTGTAAGCCAATCTTAATAACCACTTTAAAAACATTACTCAAACTATATTATCTCCCAAAACAAAGTGGTTGTCTTGCCCTACTTTTCTGCAGTCCAACATTTCTTCACCTGCCTATGTTTCTCATTTAGACATGGCTATTACTCTTGTCCTACCCTGTGAAAATCCTTCACACTTTTGCTTCTCATCTTTCTTACTGACAGCCAAGTACCTACTATAAGATCAAAGAACTGTTGTGCATCGATAGACCATAAATAAATAAATCTGATAAACAAGGAGAAAAAGCAGTGAACAAAAAAAAACCCCTGATATATCAAGGAAAAAAAATGTCAAGAAGAAATGCAAAACCAACATTTTTTTTTTTAAATTAATTTCTTTGTTTTCTCCAAAGGACAGCATTAATTTGCGTCTAAAGTTATTAAAAGTCATCCCTAATAAGTGGGACAACTCATCCACAGTAAGCTTTTGTCAAATGTTAAGTCCTTGAAAAGAAAAAGAACAACAACAACAAAAAAAGTCTTTATATACCATTGCTATACACCTCAGGTCCAGTGTGTATCACGTATCAGGATAACTTGGACACATGCTGTCATGATCATGTAATGAGGATACATGCTAAATGTAGTCAAAGACACAATTTTGCCATGGATAAATTTTGCCACTCTGTATAGTTTTGAGAACAAAGGAAAAAACCTATCAAATTTGCAGCCAGGTGCAAGAAAAAAGTAGATTTCAAGGAGGTGACTACCACTCCAAAATTATTTCAAGAAAGAGGAAAATATTTAATCCACTAAAGACTTTCTATACCATGCTTTATCAATGAGACCCTTACTTCTTTATTGTAAGTAGGAATTATAAATTTATATACATAACGATCTTTGATCTCAGGTGGTGACAAGAAAGTTTATAATTGTATTATAAAAAAACCNTGATTCTTCCTTTTTCCCGCTGAAACCAATGTAGACAAAAATTTGTTTATACTGTCTGGAAAAAATATTTACCTGTCCTAAACTATTATTATCCTGTAAAGATTCTACAGCTAAACAGGTGACCATGCGTATCAACATCTGTAAACTCAAGTAGAAAGCAGCTTCTACCATTCTATAATCACTTCTCAGCCTGTATGTTATTACTGCTATTGAAATAGATGGCAAGAATACAACACCAAGACTCTGCACATGATTAACTTTTTATTCTTCCTGTAACTTGCTATAAACCTCAAATGAACTTGAAGATTGGCAATAGCATGTAAAGAGCTGGATGCCAAAGTGTATGAGACATTTTTTCCAAACAACTTTACCTTTCTTGGATTTGGTTCTCTTTCCTTCTCCCCTCTTTTCTTCCTCTCTCCCCCAGTAGCTGTTAGAGCTGATGAGATGTTTCATTTGTATTTTGGACCTAAATCCTTCAAAAGGTCTTGATCCTAAACATAAATATGTTCCATAAAGAGATTTTTCCTCCTTTCAGTTCCAGCCTTGCTCTTTTTGCTGAGAAATACTGAAAAAAAACCCCACAATTATTCCAAGTGTCCTGTCAGCAAAGACCTAAAATTAGTTCACCCACCCATTTTCCATAGGTCTCAGAAGAACAATCATGTTTCAAAGTAACTGTGCACTTTAAGCCACTGCTTTCTGTTCTTTTTTAGCAAGCAACACTGGAGATTCAAGGCACAAAGAAACATCCTGGTTGTCTGCCTGGTCCGGAAGGATGTTCTAAAGATCTTAGTGTTGTGAGATCTGGTTGTCTGTGTCAACCAGAATAGCAGCCCTCCTCAGATTTTGTGAACATACTCAATGGAATGTCCAAAGGTCATTATTAAAGGCCACAATTTACACAAACACCAAAAGCTGTAAAATACCTGAAAAGGGTCTGTCTAGTACCAGACATGGAGATGAAAGCCTGACAAGATTTTCCACAAAGACAGCTTTAAGACAATAAGGTAAGATATGCCTAAGGACTAAGGCAGCATTCATTTTAGGTACAGGTGAGATAAAGAGTGGAAGCTCAACTTTGCTGAAATCTCACAGACCTACTGCCAACATTGTCCATGACTATATCATTTGGGAATCAGATCTGATCTCTAAGTAATGAAAACAATATGGTTCCTTTGGTTTTTATTTTTCAGGGCTATTTTATTTTTCAGGAAGAAGGACAAAACAAGGTTTGGCCAAATCACCTCCTTGTTAACATTATTTCATTTGTTGTATTCATTCCCATTACATGAAGCAGGTGAAAAATAAAGGCATTTGCTCAGCAGTGTGATGTGAAATTTTGATAGCATACTGAAACAGCTGGGCATTTCAATTCTTTGCTGATAAATTTGTTCCTTTGAAAATGTGGAACATTCTTCAAAAATATCAATGTGATGCCTCAGTGAACATCCCTTTATTGGAAACCAGAGTAATGATACAATTCTGGTCAAAAACAAATGGCCTGACAAAGTCCAGATACAGACAGTCAAGGTCCTGTTCAGCCTTCACATTCATAAGACTGANTAATAAGTGGGACAACTCATCCACAGTAAGCTTTTGTCAAATGTTAAGTCCTTGAAAAGAAAAAGAACAACAACAACAAAAAAAGTCTTTATATACCATTGCTATACACCTCAGGTCCAGTGTGTATCACGTATCAGGATAACTTGGACACATGCTGTCATGATCATGTAATGAGGATACATGCTAAATGTAGTCAAAGACACAATTTTGCCATGGATAAATTTTGCCACTCTGTATAGTTTTGAGAACAAAGGAAAAAACCTATCAAATTTGCAGCCAGGTGCAAGAAAAAAGTAGATTTCAAGGAGGTGACTACCACTCCAAAATTATTTCAAGAAAGAGGAAAATATTTAATCCACTAAAGACTTTCTATACCATGCTTTATCAATGAGACCCTTACTTCTTTATTGTAAGTAGGAATTATAAATTTATATACATAACGATCTTTGATCTCAGGTGGTGACAAGAAAGTTTATAATTGTATTATAAAAAAACCTCAAACATCAAGATGAATATAATCTTTAAAAGATACCAAAACAAGAATTCAATTAATCTTTAGGCTAGATACAGGCGCAGACAGCATTTCAACAGTTCTCCTCAGCTCTAAATACCCAAAATCTGTCTTAGGATCTTTTGTAATTTGTTAAGAAGATACAGACTACAATACGTAGCTAAGTCTTCTGTTGAGCAATAACCTTCATAATTGAGTTTCCCCACTTTTCATCTTATTAATATTTGTAGTTTTGAGCCACAATAAAATATTGTTCTGTTTTTAGATATTGGGTGAATAGTCCTTGTGTTTAACTCAGATAAAAAGTTAGACAAATCCGCCCCCTATCCAATCCATTCTTCGTCCTCACATCATCTTGTTTTCTTGAATTTGACTGAAAAACATAAAAATTAAGCTTTAAATGGAAATACATCTGTAAACTCAAGTAGAAAGCAGCTTCTACCATTCTATAATCACTTCTCAGCCTGTATGTTATTACTGCTATTGAAATAGATGGCAAGAATACAACACCAAGACTCTGCACATGATTAACTTTTTATTCTTCCTGTAACTTGCTATAAACCTCAAATGAACTTGAAGATTGGCAATAGCATGTAAAGAGCTGGATGCCAAAGTGTATGAGACATTTTTTCCAAACAACTTTACCTTTCTTGGATTTGGTTCTCTTTCCTTCTCCCCTCTTTTCTTCCTCTCTCCCCCAGTAGCTGTTAGAGCTGATGAGATGTTTCATTTGTATTTTGGACCTAAATCCTTCAAAAGGTCTTGATCCTAAACATAAATATGTTCCATAAAGAGATTTTTCCTCCTTTCAGTTCCAGCCTTGCTCTTTTTGCTGAGAAATACTGAAAAAAAACCCCACAATTATTCCAAGTGTCCTGTCAGCAAAGACCTAAAATTAGTTCACCCACCCATTTTCCATAGGTCTCAGAAGAACAATCATGTTTCAAAGTAACTGTGCACTTTAAGCCACTGCTTTCTGTTCTTTTTTAGCAAGCAACACTGGAGATTCAAGGCACAAAGAAACATCCTGGTTGTCTGCCTGGTCCGGAAGGATGTTCTAAAGATCTTAGTGTTGTGAGATCTGGTTGTCTGTGTCAACCAGAATAGCAGCCCTCCTCAGATTTTGTGAACATACTCAATGGAATGTCCAAAGGTCATTATTAAAGGCCACAATTTACACAAACACCAAAAGCTGTAAAATACCTGAAAAGGGTCTGTCTAGTACCAGACATGGAGATGAAAGCCTGACAAGATTTTCCACAAAGACAGCTTTAAGACAATAAGGTAAGATATGCCTAAGGACTAAGGCAGCATTCATTTTAGGTACAGGTGAGATAAAGAGTGGAAGCTCAACTTTGCTGAAATCTCACAGACCTACTGCCAACATTGTCCATGACTATATCATTTGGGAATCAGATCTGATCTCTAAGTAATGAAAACAATATGGTTCCTTTGGTTTTTATTTTTCAGGGCTATTTTATTTTTCAGGAAGAAGGACAAAACAAGGTTTGGCCAAATCACCTCCTTGTTAACATTATTTCATTTGTTGTATTCATTCCCATTACATGAAGCAGGTGAAAAATAAAGGCATTTGCTCAGCAGTGTGATGTGAAATTTTGATAGCATACTGAAACAGCTGGGCATTTCAATTCTTTGCTGATAAATTTGTTCNAAGCAGTGAACAAAAAAAAACCCCTGATATATCAAGGAAAAAAAATGTCAAGAAGAAATGCAAAACCAACATTTTTTTTTTTAAATTAATTTCTTTGTTTTCTCCAAAGGACAGCATTAATTTGCGTCTAAAGTTATTAAAAGTCATCCCTAATAAGTGGGACAACTCATCCACAGTAAGCTTTTGTCAAATGTTAAGTCCTTGAAAAGAAAAAGAACAACAACAACAAAAAAAGTCTTTATATACCATTGCTATACACCTCAGGTCCAGTGTGTATCACGTATCAGGATAACTTGGACACATGCTGTCATGATCATGTAATGAGGATACATGCTAAATGTAGTCAAAGACACAATTTTGCCATGGATAAATTTTGCCACTCTGTATAGTTTTGAGAACAAAGGAAAAAACCTATCAAATTTGCAGCCAGGTGCAAGAAAAAAGTAGATTTCAAGGAGGTGACTACCACTCCAAAATTATTTCAAGAAAGAGGAAAATATTTAATCCACTAAAGACTTTCTATACCATGCTTTATCAATGAGACCCTTACTTCTTTATTGTAAGTAGGAATTATAAATTTATATACATAACGATCTTTGATCTCAGGTGGTGACAAGAAAGTTTATAATTGTATTATAAAAAAACCTCAAACATCAAGATGAATATAATCTTTAAAAGATACCAAAACAAGAATTCAATTAATCTTTAGGCTAGATACAGGCGCAGACAGCATTTCAACAGTTCTCCTCAGCTCTAAATACCCAAAATCTGTCTTAGGATCTTTTGTAATTTGTTAAGAAGATACAGACTACAATACGTAGCTAAGTCTTCTGTTGAGCAATAACCTTCATAATTGAGTTTCCCCACTTTTCATCTTATTAATATTTGTAGTTTTGAGCCACAATAAAATATTGTTCTGTTTTTAGATATTGGGTGAATAGTCCTTGTGTTTAACTCAGATAAAAAGTTAGACAAATCCGCCCCCTATCCAATCCATTCTTCGTCCTCACATCATCTTGTTTTCTTGAATTTGACTGAAAAACATAAAAATTAAGCTTTAAATGGAAATACATCTGTAAACTCAAGTAGAAAGCAGCTTCTACCATTCTATAATCACTTCTCAGCCTGTATGTTATTACTGCTATTGAAATAGATGGCAAGAATACAACACCAAGACTCTGCACATGATTAACTTTTTATTCTTCCTGTAACTTGCTATAAACCTCAAATGAACTTGAAGATTGGCAATAGCATGTAAAGAGCTGGATGCCAAAGTGTATGAGACATTTTTTCCAAACAACTTTACCTTTCTTGGATTTGGTTCTCTTTCCTTCTCCCCTCTTTTCTTCCTCTCTCCCCCAGTAGCTGTTAGAGCTGATGAGATGTTTCATTTGTATTTTGGACCTAAATCCTTCAAAAGGTCTTGATCCTAAACATAAATATGTTCCATAAAGAGATTTTTCCTCCTTTCAGTTCCAGCCTTGCTCTTTTNTATTCAGTTTTCCCCTTATTCAGCTAATTTTGTGAACGAAATCTCACAGACCTACTGCCAACATTGTCCATGACTATATCATTTGGGAATCAGATCTGATCTCTAAGTAATGAAAACAATATGGTTCCTTTGGTTTTTATTTTTCAGGGCTATTTTATTTTTCAGGAAGAAGGACAAAACAAGGTTTGGCCAAATCACCTCCTTGTTAACATTATTTCATTTGTTGTATTCATTCCCATTACATGAAGCAGGTGAAAAATAAAGGCATTTGCTCAGCAGTGTGATGTGAAATTTTGATAGCATACTGAAACAGCTGGGCATTTCAATTCTTTGCTGATAAATTTGTTCCTTTGAAAATGTGGAACATTCTTCAAAAATATCAATGTGATGCCTCAGTGAACATCCCTTTATTGGAAACCAGAGTAATGATACAATTCTGGTCAAAAACAAATGGCCTGACAAAGTCCAGATACAGACAGTCAAGGTCCTGTTCAGCCTTCACATTCATAAGACTGATTACAGTGGAAATGGCCCCCCATGCACTTCAGGGAATAATTGGCCTTTCGTTTATAAAACCTTTAGGTCCATTTTGTTCTGGTGATGAAAGCTTTCCTCTTTTTCTGTTACCAATGCTATTTACTATCTATATAGCTCTTGTGAACATCATAGTATTTTGCTCTGAAAGGGAGATAGCTCTATCTGAGGAAGGGGGTGGGGGGTGGAGTGAAATACTGAAAAACAAACTGACATGCTCAAAGCTATTGGCAGTTGCAAAGAATACTAACTCTCAGACATTCAGTCCACAATGCTCTATCTATTTGAGCTACCCTGAGAGTAAAACCCAAACACTGTGAAAGAAAAAGTTAGATAAAGTGTTAGTACAGAAGGACTTAAAATTTGGACTGGTGACATCGAAGAAGCAGAGTCTGAGCAGCAACACAAAACCAAAAAGAAGACATCAGAAACACCAACAGGTAGCATAATCAAAGCAGGAATTGTGTTTTACAAAGCTAAGCACATGTGAATCAAGAGGACACATATCAGAATTCTGGTGAGGCATAACTGCCAGCTCGAACTTGCGGAAACTAAGCAAAGAAAAAGGATTCAAGTTGTGTTACTGTTATATTGTTTTACCTTCATTTGGTATCCTGGAGTCAAAATTTGCACTCCCCTTTAGAATTTTCTGTTTTCATTTTGCTCATGGTTCTTTCTTAGGGGTTTTGCATGTGAAAATGATATAACCAACTACTAAATATGAGCCACAAATTTCCTAGTTTCCCTGAAGTCCAAAAACCAGAAGTATTTTCTTCTGAGAGGCTGTTCCTAACCCCTAGGTTAGAAGGCTGGCCAACACCTCCTAAGACTTCCTATTGTTTGTCCAAAGGCCTCAGAAGGCATATCTGACAGCTGGTGTTGAGCATCCTGCAGAGCTTGTGAGACATCTGCTGGCATCCCACTCATGCCACCCCAGCAATGCTGAGGGGCTGCAGCAGCCCACTGACCTGGCCAGGCTTCCATGGAGTGGTGGCTGTATACCCTGTCTCTCTGCTGACCTTCAAGGACAGCTGCACTGCACAATCCCCCTTGAGCTGAAGTCCTACTACTGTGGCTGTGGCTAGAGGGGGATGGTTTTTCTCCTGTTTTTCAGCTCCAGTTCAGATCAGAGAGTCTTGTGCAAGGAGGACTTCTACCCCTACACCTAAGAATTATCAAAAAGCAGAATACAAATGACGAGGTAAAACATTGTTTGGAATATTTACAATGTCATTTCCAGGCTTCTGGGGTTATGAAGACTTCAGTCACAGTGTGTTTATTATGTAAATGTTCCGCATTAGTTTAGATATACAAACTGGTAGAAAAAAATATATTACATTGGGATGATTAATTATAGTTACATATAGCAAGTTGTAACTCAAAAGAAGGAATAATGACATTTGTGTTTGAATGACATCTAACTTTCAGAATAAATAGAATAATTATTAATAACATCTATGCATGTATATTTAAAACACTCTATGGTGGAGAAATGAGAGGAATTCTATAGCATAAAACTGAATTAAACTGTAACTGTAAGAACTTCACATCTGCACAAGTCCCTGTGGAAAGAATAATAAACTTCAAATGGCAGTAAGCTAGACACAAAATTAAAAGCTTTATCCAAGATACTTAAGAAAATATCACTGTTCATAGAATAAGAGGAGGATGGATTCAGAAATGTGTATGAAGTAAGTAGCAATTTTAAAAGTGTAATGGAAATCACAATATTTCATATTTCCTCCTCATTTTCAATACTTATTCACATCACAAAGATGTTAGGCTGCTTTGATGACCATCTACACAAAAATTAGTTCTAACCGATGTCTGAGTTCTTGTCATGCACTATGAGAGGGCAAGATTATGACACAGTAATATTCTTCAATATTTAAATTTATTTCAAACTGTTTCTGACATCTTCAATGATGAAGGCGAGCTTGTATCATATTTGCAATCGTGGAACAAATTCTTTACCTGGAAGAACTGGAGTATGGCTACCTTTGGTTTCTAATTCTGGAAACAAAACATGACAACTGGCACTAACGGAAATGACAGATTTTTATTTTAAGGGCATAAGAAAAAAAATAAATCCAAACAAACAACAGAACCACCAAACACCAAAACCCCAGTCAGTTGTAGTACTTGAGCTTACAGGGGTAAGTGGTAGTGACATTCTGTTCTCCTGCTGTCACCTTTTAAATAGTAACACAGATTTGTCTTTTAGCATGAATACATATCAGAAGTATCCTTAAGAAAATCAGATTTAAATTAATGAACAGGGGGAGGGAAAAAAAAAAAAAAATTGAAAGAAAAGGAATATCTGCTATAGCTGAGCTGCTTGATACATTCATGGTGGAGCTCTCCAGATATTAGGGGCTTTATCACAAAATATGTTCCTGTTGCAACCTCAAAATTTAACACATTCATAAAACCAACTAATCAATACAGCAATACCTGCAGTTGGCTATCTGTAAAGTTCAACACTTAATCATAATTAAATCAGGAAAAGCTGACAAATACCAGTGTAAGAAAAGACAGAAAACCTTGCAGGAAGTAGCCAAACACTCTTAAACCATCAGTTTGGTCAAGTCTGGCACTGACTTCAGTTACTACTATTTAAATTCACTAGGAATAACAAATAATCCCCAGTGCATACCTTTTCCAATTATCAAATTAAGATTTGAGTTAAATGAATGAACACAACAATAGTCTAATTATATTAAACCACATGAAATACTCGAAGAAGAGGGTATATGCAGTTAATCACTTGGGTGTCACATTAAATACATTAATAAAATTAATGGTGCATTTTCTTTCCTATGAAGTATTAAACTGCTATCAGAGCAGCTACTTTTGGTTGGTAGATGGGTATAAGAAAAACAGAATTTATAGCCTTGGACACAATTTATTTTCCTCGGGTACCAGGTGCTTTAAATGCCACCAGAAGGATGCTCTAGGCAGTGCCATGCTGTCCAACATGGCTTGGCATAGATCAGCTCAAAGCCTTTGTGCCTTGCAGACTTTGATTAAAGGCTAGTGTTAGAACTCCTACGGGTTTTTACTTGATCCAGTGTATCATAGGAATTGTGGTCTTTTTTCCTCATCACAGCTGCCAAAAATATGTCAGTTAAGATAATTACATTTCAATTTGAATTGGTAATTTTAATGAAAAAAAATGAAACCAGGATGTAGGGCACACTATCCCACAACAATACTTTATTGCAGATGATTTAGGGACCCAAATTTATATTTTTGTCTCTCAGTGAGACCAGACAGTTTTAGGACTCTATAATTTTGCAGGACTGCCTCTATAACCTATTTTAAGCCTTCAAAACTCACCTTAATTTAGTTTCATCCATTTGCCATTTGCTGTTTCATTAACTACATGTCTTTATGAATCACAATACATGTAAGAAAAAAATTCTTCATTAACATATTTGCTTCCTTTTAGAAGGACAAGTAGAAGAACTCAGGATATTCTGTCTGCCTTTTCTCTGTTGTTTGCATTATTTGTTTCAGGTCTGACACAGAAGCCTGGCAGTCACAACACACTGTAAGGGGAATAATTTTCCTTTGTTTAGAGAGCACAGTGTGTACTGCCATTTACATAATAAAATCCTCACAAAAATAACAGATGGTGAAGAGGCACTCATGTTGCCACATGTTGGAAGCATGATACAGATACTTGATGAACTTGTATCTCTCACTTTTGCCTACAGATGTCTACCAGCTATTAAACCTTGGGGGTTAGTCAGATAGTGAAAGGTATAAAGGCAGGTAAAAATCTACAGAATTTTCCTGCTTACAGGAGGCACAAATATTATACACAGATAGAAATATGTGATCTGTTGAAAACGGTTTCCACTACCATAAAAAGTAATTCATAATCTCTATTTTTGACACATTGGGCTAAAATGGTTCACTATAGAAGACAGAAAATACCATTATTCCACTGACTCTGAGCTGTTATGACTCTTTTTGAAATACTTTTCTGAGCAGAAGCTGGAGACAGAGCACTCTATGCTAATGCTGTATAGTAGCAATATCAGTTCTTGGATACATTACCATTAATTCTATGTGCAAATTAAGTGCCAGAAAACAAGCGTCTGTCACTTTGAATAACAGCCATACAGCCTGTGTACAGTGCAATGAAAGAAGATCACACTACACTCTCTAATTAGAGTTAATAGATCTGCTTCTGATCCCATTTACACCGATTTTACAACCATGTAATCCTAATCCATGCAATCATCTCCAGTGGAGCAGATCCTTTAAAAAGAGTCAGTCCCCAGGATGATACAGAGGGTATTTAAATAAACAGTCATTTAGTTAAGGCTAAATGTTGCTCCTTAGATGTACAGATTTATATTGCTTTCAGAGCTGCACTGTTGCAGTTTCAATGTAGGGGCTGCAGTGGGGGAGACAGGCAAGATTGGGGGTCTCTTTCATTACTTCTGCGTTTTCAAAAATTTTGCATTTTGTACATCTGTGGAGACAGAGCAAATGATGAAAATTAGCTAGGTCCCTTAGTATCTACAGAAAAAGTAAGTTGGCTACATCACAACTTTGTTCTCATCATGTTTACACACTTTGGTCTGAGTGCATTAGCATATTAACGTTTATGAATGCTGAGTAGACCTACATTCAACTAATTTACTTTCCAGCATGCTAGAAATTTGGCCTATGGACTCTAGAAATCTATTTCCCAGTTGAAGAATATAAGCCTGTTCATATTTATCAGTGGTACTGATTGAGATTCAATTTTGTAAACACCAAAAGAACAAATATTCCTCCCTTTAGCTCTTCCAATGGGCAGGCAGGGCAGGAGAGCTAGTTTACAGTTCTGGGTCTGCTTATGAGCTCCCTCATGTCAAGGCTGGGCTCATGCTGCAGTATGAGCAGTGTGAGTCTCCTGTGCCCAGGCTGATTGAGCACACCTCAAGGTACCTCATGAGGGTCAAATCCATGCAGGAGTTAATTAGACGGCACTTTCTTTAGGTAGCTGCCCACATACACATGATCTCTTACCACTAGATCCTTGACTCTGTAGTCATCTCCCAAGTGGGACACTTCTGCTTCATGCTTGTTGAACACACGCATCTCACAGGAAGCCCTAACACTTAGCAGACTACTGGCATTGTCACTCCAAGCCTAAACTGTTGACTAGAGGATTTTTATGGCTTTATTTATCTGGGATTTTTGGCAAGCTGTCTAGAAATTTTATTGTACAGTGAAGAAATAAACCTTGATATAACATTCTGGCCTTGCCACTTAACTACGCCTGTCTACATGTTACTCAGCAAAGATAGCAAATACTAACTCAGTATGGTAAAATTAATAATGCTGATGACTAAGCTTTGCTTATAGCTCTCACACAGGTCTATGACAGTACTAAATGAGTGAAAAACTATTTAAATTGTGTTTGCTTCAGTGATAGTAGCCCAAACATGTCCTGACCCTAGACTGACTTGTGCTGAGTGAGGTATGAGAATGCTAACAGTCAGGTTCCCTGGGACTGAAGGTGGTTCTTCAGCAATTCAGCTACATGACTAGTCAATTATTTCAAGTTAAAAATACCTCCACCTTGTACTTTGAAAAAAGTAAAATACATACACATTAATAAAGTGACAAAGCTTTTAATTAGGACTTCATAAACTCCTTTTTTTGCATGCTTGCTTTTCATATATTTACAGATGCACTAGTGCATCCTCACCTGATCTGTACAAACTTAACATTGAAGGGGGAGACTCATCCATGTCCCACCTCCCCAGTCCTGAGATAATAAATAAAAGATGTGTGCGTAAGTGGTTTTAAAGGTGTGCAAGTGCTGATCTGTGCATGCAGCACTGTGCTTCCAGTAACTGAACTTGTGTAGGAGTCTGGCTGCTTGGGCAGCCTGCAACCACCCTGAGGGCTGTGGCACATTTGGATCCTGTCAACACTGCCCCCATGCATCCATCCTCCTCCTCCCCTAAGACAATACGTTGGAACAGTATCACACACACATTTAGCCATGCTAAGTCATGAGCCCCTTCCACCAGTTAATTCCCAGGTTTAAATATCTAGCACTCATACACTGGACTAGTCCTACTGTCACTGTGCTAAAATAATTGAAACAGGAAATGGGCAGTTTCTATATACCTAAAATTACTAATCATATAATACCATCTAGGTTCAATTATAAGCCTAATAATTTTGCATGGTTTCATGATAGTAGAAAACAAAACACTCGTGCATTGTGTCTCCAGGAGCCCTCTAATCTTCCAAGAAAATGGTCGTAAGAAGACACACAAAAAAACTGACAGAGCTTTACATCACTAAGTCTTGGAAATATTTGACCTATCAAATAAGGCACAAGTCATAAGAGACTTTGATTCAATTTCCAGCTGTGTTAGGGCTCTACTACACAACCTTGAATAAATTGTGACTATACATTTGCTATCTTCACCTTCAAATGGATTCTGGTAGTTCTTTGTTTTATCCTATAAAGCACTAAGTTCTACAGACACAAGAGGTAGTTATTATGTTTCACAACGTTATCTTGACTATCTGAAAAGGTATTCTTTCATGTCAGTGGCACTGCTATTTGTTTGTTTATCATGTACTTTTCCATCATTCAACAACAGATGTACTATCTGGAGAGTCTTCAAGACTGTTTTACAAAGCACTTGAGACTATTTTGTCTTCATTTTATTTCTTTTATTGCTTATTTCTTTAAGAATTTTTTCCTCAGGGATTTGGCTAAGCTATAACCATTAAAAAAATTATACAACAGTATGCAGTTTCTGTTTTCCATTTAAGCTAACTTTTGCACAAATAAATCTCAAAGGATTGAATATACCTTCTCCACTTTTCTGATTCTTTCCCTATGAATGCTGCTTTCTGTCTGGGCAATGTCCATTGCCTTTGAAGAACAATTATTAAAGCCAAATGTCGCCTGAAATATGGCTTGTATTTGCCTGGCTTCTAGAACTAAGAGCATAGTGATTTCCTTACTTTCCTGTTTGTCCAAATTCTGTCATCAGGTTTACATAAACATCAGGTAGTCTTTCTTGAGACCAAGGAGATGACAACAGGAAGAAAGCAGACCAGAATGAAAGTTACAGAAAATATGACCCATTCAAAAAAAACCTAGTGAATTTCTCTAGTCTCCATTCCAGTGAGGCCCTGCCTGCTAAAATAAACTTAATCTAACAAAAGCATGGTTAACCTAGGTCATGACCTTTTTTTCTAATTCGACCCATGTATCTTACTTTTATTAAAGCCACAGCATTTCAGAAATCACGTATTTTTATATTTGAAATTTACTTGGACTTTAGAAGGCTATGAAAATGTTGAAGCCAATCACAACTTCCCAGGAGAAGTTTGTGATCAACTGCAGCAAAAGGAAACAAAAGGATTGTAAAATTGCTTCAAAATACTGTCATAAAGTTACTACAGTAGAGACTTTCAAAACTGTGCTGGAGCTGCAACTGTGCAGTTTCCATTACATTTTATAGGGGCTATATATCTATGTTGCCTAAATTGCTCTGAAAAACCTCAGTCTGCATGCCTAATGTCAATAACATAGCACTTTGAATTTATTGCTTAATTCTGTCTCACTCTGCCCACTAAAGTATTTTCAAATTCTAAGAGTCTAGAGTACCTTCAAATAACAACCTTTACAAAGAAATAAAATCAAATTTCAGAAGCAATTCCTCATTTCCTCGAGAAGCATAGACCCAAAATGAGAGTTAAAATCTGATGTACTCCAACATACTGGTCTACAAGCAGTTTTTATTTAGTTGGAACTAAGCTAAGAGTAAGTCATGGAATATTTAGGTAAGCCCAAGAAGCAAAATTGGCAAGAAAACAAAGAAATCTATCCTGTTCCTATTAATCACAATTATTTTTGACCTACAGTCTTAACCTAAAAAAAAAAATGAGGTGCTCTAAAGGTGTAATTATCTACAATTCTAGATAAAACTGGCACCTTACAGAATGTGGATCCATTAAGAAAAAAACCCAAAACAACAACAAGCAAACAAAAAAACCAAACCAAACCAAAAACAAACAAACAAAAAACACCAAAAACAAAAGCAAAACAAACCTACTTCTCCCAAAGTCTCAAGTCTTACATGTACAAATGAAGGTCAATTGTTTCCCTCTCTGAACCTCAGTCTTGATGCTGTATTAACAATTTTTTCAGCTAAATTGATTTTCCAAGGGTAGCTTTCTGTTAACATATACTGTCTCATTTTTATTATATGACTCCATCTGAATTTTTAAATGACCATAACAACTTGCCAAAATAAAACAAAACTTCAACATTTCTAGTAGGGTCAAAATAAGTTTTTTCTCAACACAGTCAGTACCTTAGAAACTAATTGAGAACTTTAAAAAAATGTATTTAAAGTATTTAAAAAAAAATGTTGTTTCTTCTAGCTCTGAAAAACAAGATTTCTGTGACCTATTGTCACAGGATCATCACTTTACATGATGGGTAGAGAATATTCACAACCACTAGTACTAATAGCAAAACATGCCACCTGATAAACATCTAGTTAGATCTTAGCTGAACATTGCTTACACAGGTAAGCCTTGAATAGGCACCACAATGCATTATGATGCAATTCTACACAAAGCACCTAATTCACTTGAACAGAT
>VYZU01013287.1:0-35620 GCA_013401355.1 Ceyx cyanopectus
AAAAGAAAAGAAAAGAAAAGACCTTCAGCTTCTCAAAAGCAGCAGCATCCAAAGCCTGGGAAAATCTGGGTTGTAGCAAAAGCATCACAGGCTCAAAAAAAAAGGAAAGATAACATCATTTGTGCTAAGGAAGGTCTGTTTATACCTGAATACACTGTTCCATGAGGATATTCCCACTGCAGACTCAGGAGGCTGACACTACACTACCACTGTGGTGGTGGAGGGTGGACTAGATGATCTCTAGATGTTCATTCCAACACCAATGATTCTGGGAAACAAAAACCCCCAGAAATTGTGGCTTACCTGTCTGAACACTTAGAAGGAAGGATATCAGAAACAGAAATCTCATCTGCTCTTAGTGGGGTTTCTCCTCATTTGATGGTCTTTTCAAACAAAAACATCCCTGTTCTGCTTCTTTCTCTGCCTTGTTCTTTTCCTTCCACATCTTATTCACACAACATAAAACCATCCCATGAAACAGCCCTGCAGAGTTCTGTATTTAGCTGGAACAAGTATAAAGTCAGCATGGATTATTTGTTCAGCTCACCACCACTCAGGGGATCCTTGGATTTTTCTGGGGTATTGTACCAGCAATATTACTCCCAGCTTAATACAAGTTGCAAGGTCCCAATTAAGTGGTTGTGTATTAATCACAGGTCAGCACATGCCAAGAGGTTGTGTTTGAGGGGAGGTGATGCCACCAATGACTTCAAGCTGATGCTCATGAACCCCAACAGAGATCATAACCCCAAGGGTTGTGGAGGGGCAGCAGGCCAGTTCAGCTTGGACTTGACTTTCCATTAGAAACCTGACTCTGATTCCCAGCCAAAAATCTTCAAAGAACATCCTCTGTGCTTCAGACTTTTCATGCTTGGCCATTTGGGAACATCTTCTAGAGACAACCAGAAATACCTGTCAGATTCCAGGGAACTCTGAAAAGATGCCAGAAGAGGCTGCTGAAAAAGCAGTGATTTTCTTGCCTCTTTTCCCCTTCCGAGCACACATTCTCATCATTAAGGAGGTTTTTTCACAAGGATTTTTTTTTTTTTGTGGAATAAAAGGGGAAGATTCAATCTCTTCTTCCTGCCAGCAACCATGTCACCAGTGATGGTCTTCACCAGTGACCAAGTGCATCAGTGTTTCTGATGGAACTGCTGAGATGGACACCACCACAGTGGGAAGAAACTTAGGCAATCCTCACTGTACATTCCTCTCAACCAAATCCTACTTGGCAGATAGCTTGTGGAAAGCATTCCCACTTGATGGAGCATTTTGGAGATGATGTCTTTTTCTGCTTAATTTTCTGGATCTAGAGCACTGGGTCCACTATGTAGAATACTCAAGGGGGGAAACTGCTCAGTCTTGAAGAAGTGACAATCTCTGGGCAAAAGAGTGAACTGAATGTGTTTCAGTGGTCCCTTCTCTTGACAAAACAAGATAGATAAGAAATGATACCCTGCACAAAGGACAGTGGGATTCAACATGTAGAGGGGCAAGTTCAGATGATGGTGGCTTCTTGCTAACATGCCTGTGTTTTGGGGGAAGCCGTCAGAATGCTGCTCACAGAATTGCTCAGCTTGGAAAAGACCTTCAAGATCATGGAATCCAACCTCAGCCTAACCCTCCTGCTCTAACAACCCACTGCTAAACCTTGTCCCAGAGCACCACATCCAAAAGATTCAACACAGTGAGGGATGGTGACTCAACCACTTACCTGAGGAGCCTGTTCCAGTGCTTAACAACCTTTTCTAGGAAGTTTTTCCTGGTATCCAACCTAAACCTACCCTGGTGCAACTTGAGGCCATTTACCCTTGTCCTGTCACCAGTGAGAAGAGACCAACCCTGCTCTCACTCCAACATCCCTTCAGGTATTTGTAGAGAGAATTAAGGTTTCCCTTCAGCCTCCATTCTCCAGACTAAACAACCCCAGCTCCCTCAGCTGCTCCTCAGAGGGAATGTTTTCCAAACCCTTCACCAGCCTTGTCACCCTCCTTTGGACCTGCTCCAGCACCAAAATGTCCCTTCTGTATTGAGATGCCCAACACTGTACCCAGTACTCCAGGTGGGGCCTCACCAGTGCCAAGTACAGGGGCAGAATCACTTCCCTAGTCCTGCTGGTTGTACAACTTCTGATCCAGGCCACTGCCACTGCCCCACAGGACATTCATGGAAGGAACATGTGTTTCCAGGTGAATTTTTCACTGAATGGCCCTCTATTGGAGAGCAGCTCTGGAGAAAGAGACCTGGCGGTCCTGGTGGACAGGGGGATGACCATGAGCCAGCAATGTGCTCTCACTGACAAAAAAGCCAATGGATCCTGGGATGCATTAGGGGAAGTGTGGCCAGCAGGTCAAGGGAGGTTCTCCTCCCCATCTACTCTGCACTGGTGAGACCCCACCTAGAATACTGTGTCCAGTTTTGGGCACCCCAGTTCAGAAAAGACAGAGAACTACTGGAGAGAGTCCAGCACAGGGGCCACCAAGATGCTGAAGGGAGTGGAGCATCTCCCTGTTGAGGAGAGTCTGAGAGAACTGGGGTTCTTTAGCCTGGAGGAGACTGAGGGGGGGAGCTCATCAGTGTCTATCAATATGTAAAAGGTGAGTGCAGGGAAGATGGAGCCAGACTCTGCTCAGTGTCATCCAATGACAGGACAAGAGGCAATGGGAGCAAGTTGGAGCACAAGAGGTTTAGGGGAAACACAAGGAAAAACTTTTTTCCCAGTGAGGGTGCCAGAGCCTGGAAGGGGCTGCCCAGAGAGGTTGTGGAGTCTCCTGCTCTGGAGACACCAAAGACCTGCCTGGATCTGTTCCTGGGTGACTTGGTCTAGGTGACCCTGCTCTGACAGGGGGGTTGGACTAGATGATCTTCCAGGTCCCTTCCAACCCCTAACATTCTGTGATTCTCTGTGCAGCACTTCAAGCAAGCAGCAGTGTCAGGAAGACTTGTTTTCACCTGCCCTTGTCTAAAGCAGAAGCTGATTACCCAGAAGCAAATGATCTGAGCAGTCCGAATGACACAGTGAGACACACGAACATAAATTGCCAATAAAACTGGGAACAGGGTAGAGTTACTCTCCCACTTGACAGAAAGGTTGTGCCAAGGGTTGAAGCTTGAGCTCCTACCGGCAGTGGATGAAGTCAGGGACAGGATTGTGCTGGCTGAAAGATGCTGCATCCAGGTTCATGCAGATCTCCACGTTGTCTCCAGCCATGATGCGCACGGCGGCTTTATTTTCATCCTCAAAGGTCTGCCTTTGCAAGGATGCACAGAGCAGCAACATGAAATCATCTAGGGGAAGGCAACAAAAAAGATCAGTGCTGTTTTCAATGTATTGAACACCATTTTGAAGCTTGTTAATGTATTTAGGGGTTTTACTTGGTATCTCCCATCATTTTTACTGAGAAATAAATTAGAAAAGGGGAAATAATTCATATTTTTGATGCCATTTTGTTAATAATGAGATAAGGAAAAAAAAACCAACATAAATCACTAATTCTTTGCATTTTTCTATTACACACAAAGCCACACTTAGTGCTCAATCTCCCACAGAATATGCCAGTTTACTACTGAAGAGTAAATAAAAGCCTGGCTTCAGATTACACTGTGCAGATGTTTTAAGCCCAGGACACGTAAACACTTCGTGCTGAAAGACTTACAGACAAGGAAGACAGGGTTTGGTCTGACAATGAAGTCTGGAAAGTATAACCACTTTATGATGTTGGAGTTGAAATTGGCATTACCACTTCTCCAAGGATAATCTGTATGAGAGAAGCAGGCAAAAATGCAATCAGTATTTTATAACTATGATATCATCCTGCTCTCTTTAATATTGATCAGTTTTCCAGCACTTTGCTGTAAATCCAAGCAGCAGTGTTCATAAAGGGTAAGTGTCCTTACCTTTACAGGGAGCAGGTGGGATGCCAATGCAAAGGAAGTACTGGAATGTGATGATGCAGGCCAGAAAACAGCAGTATTTGGGCCAGATCTCTGCAATAGCTTTTCTTCTACGTCGATACAACACAGCAATCAGCCAGAAGGCATGAATCATGGCATAGAAATCCATCCTTTGGCCAATCACATTCACTGATAGAAGAAAACAGGTCTGGAAATGAATTAAAGAAACATAAGAAACATTTGCAACCTGATGCAGCACTTGGAAACGTGCTGGGACTGACTGCAGGAACCCTCTGGATAAACTAGTTGGGAATGTTGTGTCCAGTTCTGGGGTTCCCAGTTCAAGAGAGACATGGAACTACTGGAAAGAGTGCAGTGGAGGCTGTGAAGATGATGAGGGGCCATCTGATGAGGAAAAGCTGAAAGATCTGGGGATGTCCAGAGAGGTTGTGGCATCTCCTCCTCTGGAGGGACTCCAAACCTGTCTGGACATGATCTTCAGCAACCTGCTCTGGGTGACTCCGCTGGATGGAGCAGGATGGCACCAGATCATCTCCAGAAGACCCTTCCAACCAATATTATGTGGCTTTGTGATTCTGCATCTCCCCAGCAGCAACCTTCCCCAAATTATCAATACTCTCCTGTGAGTGCCAGGCAATTCCTGTAAGGCAGTTTTGAATTCTCCATTCTTCTAAAGCCTCTGCATCTCCCAGAGCACTCCTGTTCTCTGACTCCACTTCAAGGAGCCCCTTTGCTCTGCCATGAAGCATGTCTTTAAACCTCATGAATAATTCATGCTGATTCATTTCTTCAGTGCACTTCACTATTTTGATTTTCTCCCTACTCAGATTAGGACGAGGATAAATTTATTTCCCAAAGGAAAGAGCTTGCTGATTAATTTTCAATTTTACTAATTCTTACTCCTCTGCATTACTGGCTTTGAACAGTTTACTCTGAGTAGCAAGGGGTGGTAGTGCTTAACAGTTAGGTCAAGAGCATCATTATGATGAGATGTGGGATTCATCAGCCTCAGAGTTGCACTCTTCACATAGAAACTGGTGAAAAATCCCTATTTGTACAAACAATTCTGAAAGTACATTTCATGTGTCTGTGAACAAACAGAAGATTTAGCCTTTTATTTTTTGTTTTGGTGGCCCTTGTTCAGAAATAGCCATTTTCAAGGCAGGTTTAGATCTGCTGTTTTACTGCTGGGTTGGATGAAGCAGATAGGAGTATATTAGCTGAGCCTCAACTCCAGCAGTCTGGGCCACAAGCAGATTTTCCACTTATTTAGACACCTACTAGATGTTTAGGATACACCATGGACATTCAGAAAAATCCCCTCACTCCTTTGTACCCGCCTCTACTAATTCTCTGTTTGTTTCTTGTCTTCTGTAAAGCCCTTTGGAGAAACCTTCACCTGACACTAGTGGCACAAAGCAGCAGTGACCTTCACTGGAGCTCTTGCTCCTGCAGGTTGCTGACAGCTATAGTAGCAAGGATAAAAAAGGAGGATGCGTCCAGAGGCAAAACAAGCTTAGAAATGTTTAAGTAGAGACAATGGCCTGCTAGCCCCTGGTTTCTTCTGCTGCTCCTGCAGTCCTTGGTTCCCTCTGTGTGTGGGCATGAGAGGGTGTGTCTCAGTTCTGTCCCCTGTATCATCTTTTTATCCCTTTTTTTTTTGCTATGAGTAAGACATAGAAAGAAAAGCAAGAGGAAAACCACCACTAGCAGACAGATAGCAACTGTGGCAAGGTCTCCCCTGATGAGGTACAAAGATATTCAGCTGTTAAGCACAAAGCCTAAACTAACATAATCAAAAGGTTTGGGTTGACAGACTAAAGAAAATCCATAGTGATTTACCTCCAAACCAAACTTGTAGAAGAAATAGTTTATGAAGTACTTGACACAGTTGACCAGGCCATCATCCAGATGTGCTCTTGTGATGTCATGGAAAATGGTTTTGGTGACAGGGGCAGTGAGGTTGTTCCGACACCTGTAATACTCCTGGTGGCGATAGATTGTCACCTCAAAGGCCAGAATAGCCAGCATCAGCAAGTTATTCTGGGGGAGACACAACAGCAAGAATATTCAGGACAAAACAAACCCAGCAGAAGCTGTAAAATGTCCTGCTAAGCATAAAACCCTGAATCCACCAATGGATGTTACCACTGAGTGCACTGGGATGCACTGGTCCCTGAGCTGCTGCCCATCAGAGCTTGGCAGGTCCTCCCTGCACCACCACAGCTCAGAGGTAAGCTCTGGGGGAAGGAAGGAGGAATGAATCTAGTTAGAGCAAAGCTTGCTATTGTTCAGTCAAATTTCTGACACCTTAAAACCATGTCTATGAAATTTTGGATGTTCTTTAAATAAAGAAGAGATGTGCAAGGTTTCCCTTGGGAGTTACATTTTGATTTAAATAGTGTTTGGTTTTTTTTAATCAAGATGGGAATAATAAAATACTGCCTGCAGGCAACAACAAAAACAAGAAGAAAAACAAAAGACATCCATTTACTAGTGTCTGAATGATTCCTTTAACTCACTGTATATTTCTATGCTGTGGCTAAGGAATAAGCACTTAAAAAAATTAACTGCTTGTAGCATCTGCTGTCATTCAAGGCAATTACTCCAATTAGACCCATCAGTCCTTTGGTACCTGAAAGCTCAGTACTTCTCAATTACTTCTTAAATATCACATTTCTTAGAGTGCTTTTAACAGATGGTAGAGGCAGAAAGCTGTATTTCTACATGCAGATTATCTTAATTGGTACAGGATCCCTTCTGGGAATGATTTATTTCAAAACCATTGCTAACTTCATCACAAAGAAGAGAGAATTAAAGAAGTTACCCTTAAGTACACGAGCAGGGGATAAGATTTCCTCAATCCAACCCACTCTGCAGGATCAACTGGCCCACTGTAGAGGACTGAGGTTTTGAGTTCTTCTAAATTGACCTTAGTTTCATTCTCTCCTGGCTAAAAAGAAAATGCAACAGGTCATAAAAAAAAAGAGTTTGAGGCTGGTAAAGGGGAGGGAGTGATAATGAGCAGGAACACATCAGGTGAGCTGTGGTTTTTAGTACTTGACATGCTTCCTTTTGCTCTCCTTCACTGAAGGAGGCAGCAGGCAAACTTTCTGAATGTGCACTTGTACTCACCAATGTACAGTTACTGGAAAAAGTGCTGGGATCAATAGAGGTGAGCTGGTACAACATTTTGCAGACAATAATCACACATGTCCAAACAGTGCAGATACTGGATGCCAATGGGCGAAACTGAGCGTATGGCAAAGCAAGAGCCCAGGCAATTAAAAACACAAAGTTAAACAGAGACACCTGAAAACACAAGAACAGGATGGGAATTACATGGAGGAATGAGAGAACTGAGAAGGTTTGACCTTTACATAGTACTAAAAAAAAAATAAAAAATTAAAAATCTAAAGAATGAGACATAAAGAAACTGGAAGATACTGAAAAAAAATTACAATATTCACAGTAACACAGATACAAAGTGGTAAATGAAGAAGGAAAAACTGAATAGTTGGTTGAGGAAGAACTTAATATTATTACTATTAGAGCCACAAATCTGCACACCCACCCTACAAACAGACATGAAATACAATGACCACAAGCTGGTTCTGCTGCATGAGAAAGGAAAAAGAAATGATCCAGATCTGTGAGTCTGTGGAACACACCTTCATTCTCTCAACCTTCTTAACCTCAGAGATGGGAGAAAAAGGATTTTGTTTGAGGTTGTGGATTTGGGGTTTTTTTGGGGTTGTTTTTTTCTGGGGGGCAGGGGATGGGTTAAGTGATCCCAGCTGGATGCCAGAGTTCCAGTGAGGTGTGACCTGAGCAAGACACCTCCCTAGACACAGGTGATGCAGATGCTGACAAGCTCCCCCATGGTTAAGATTTTGCCAGGGGGTGTTCACTTGCCTCTTTCACTGTGACCCAGATGATGTAAGAGGAAACAATTTTGATGATGTGCAGCTCCAACAGCCACCACACAAAGACTTGCATCTTATGGAAATACTCCAGGAATTTCAGGAAGAGCACCGTGAGGCGGTCGATCACCAGATGCCACTTGTTCCTTAGGTCTGCAGAGGATGTTCAGCCATGGGGAGGAGAAAAACAGGTCTCTGTAAGTAGGAATGATTCACTAGACAACAGGGAGCTTTCTACTTCTCTTCTAGGCCTTGGAGTGAGACAAGAAGGCAATNAAGAGATGTGCAAGGTTTCCCTTGGGAGTTACATTTTGATTTAAATAGTGTTTGGTTTTTTTTAATCAAGATGGGAATAATAAAATACTGCCTGCAGGCAACAACAAAAACAAGAAGAAAAACAAAAGACATCCATTTACTAGTGTCTGAATGATTCCTTTAACTCACTGTATATTTCTATGCTGTGGCTAAGGAATAAGCACTTAAAAAAATTAACTGCTTGTAGCATCTGCTGTCATTCAAGGCAATTACTCCAATTAGACCCATCAGTCCTTTGGTACCTGAAAGCTCAGTACTTCTCAATTACTTCTTAAATATCACATTTCTTAGAGTGCTTTTAACAGATGGTAGAGGCAGAAAGCTGTATTTCTACATGCAGATTATCTTAATTGGTACAGGATCCCTTCTGGGAATGATTTATTTCAAAACCATTGCTAACTTCATCACAAAGAAGAGAGAATTAAAGAAGTTACCCTTAAGTACACGAGCAGGGGATAAGATTTCCTCAATCCAACCCACTCTGCAGGATCAACTGGCCCACTGTAGAGGACTGAGGTTTTGAGTTCTTCTAAATTGACCTTAGTTTCATTCTCTCCTGGCTAAAAAGAAAATGCAACAGGTCATAAAAAAAAAGAGTTTGAGGCTGGTAAAGGGGAGGGAGTGATAATGAGCAGGAACACATCAGGTGAGCTGTGGTTTTTAGTACTTGACATGCTTCCTTTTGCTCTCCTTCACTGAAGGAGGCAGCAGGCAAACTTTCTGAATGTGCACTTGTACTCACCAATGTACAGTTACTGGAAAAAGTGCTGGGATCAATAGAGGTGAGCTGGTACAACATTTTGCAGACAATAATCACACATGTCCAAACAGTGCAGATACTGGATGCCAATGGGCGAAACTGAGCGTATGGCAAAGCAAGAGCCCAGGCAATTAAAAACACAAAGTTAAACAGAGACACCTGAAAACACAAGAACAGGATGGGAATTACATGGAGGAATGAGAGAACTGAGAAGGTTTGACCTTTACATAGTACTAAAAAAAAAATAAAAAATTAAAAATCTAAAGAATGAGACATAAAGAAACTGGAAGATACTGAAAAAAAATTACAATATTCACAGTAACACAGATACAAAGTGGTAAATGAAGAAGGAAAAACTGAATAGTTGGTTGAGGAAGAACTTAATATTATTACTATTAGAGCCACAAATCTGCACACCCACCCTACAAACAGACATGAAATACAATGACCACAAGCTGGTTCTGCTGCATGAGAAAGGAAAAAGAAATGATCCAGATCTGTGAGTCTGTGGAACACACCTTCATTCTCTCAACCTTCTTAACCTCAGAGATGGGAGAAAAAGGATTTTGTTTGAGGTTGTGGATTTGGGGTTTTTTTGGGGTTGTTTTTTTCTGGGGGGCAGGGGATGGGTTAAGTGATCCCAGCTGGATGCCAGAGTTCCAGTGAGGTGTGACCTGAGCAAGACACCTCCCTAGACACAGGTGATGCAGATGCTGACAAGCTCCCCCATGGTTAAGATTTTGCCAGGGGGTGTTCACTTGCCTCTTTCACTGTGACCCAGATGATGTAAGAGGAAACAATTTTGATGATGTGCAGCTCCAACAGCCACCACACAAAGACTTGCATCTTATGGAAATACTCCAGGAATTTCAGGAAGAGCACCGTGAGGCGGTCGATCACCAGATGCCACTTGTTCCTTAGGTCTGCAGAGGATGTTCAGCCATGGGGAGGAGAAAAACAGGTCTCTGTAAGTAGGAATGATTCACTAGACAACAGGGAGCTTTCTACTTCTCTTCTAGGCCTTGGAGTGAGACAAGAAGGCAATGGAAGGTGTGGCTCAGTGGTTGGCTAAAAAGATGGGGTTGAGGTACTTGGCTGTGGTGCTCTCCCTTCTGACCCACATTCCCTCACTTGAGAAGTGCCAACTCTGACTTTAGTCTTCACTGCCACAGCCCTTCTTGGTTCCATTTTTCTCCAGACCTAAGCTTAGGGATCCCATCCAGGGACTAGAGCTGAGATGCTCCAAGCCTGGCCATGAGCCAGCTCAGCAGAATAGGATTTTATGTGATGTTTGGAAGCTGTTTCTGTCTTCAGAAAGCACAGACTGCTGCTGCTGCTCAGAAAGCTTTTCAGCCAACTTGGAAGAGATCCACACACCCTAGGAGCAGGATTCTTGTCACAAGGGTTTAGACAGCTACACTGGAGATGTCTTCATAGGGCAGAGTGATCTAAACCACCTTGCAAACAGCACATCCCCCCCCCAGCCTGTCATCTGTGTCATTTATTGGTACATCTGTGATGCCAGATCTATCACATATAAGTATATATGACAATACATGTGCTGAATACAGTGCTCTCTAAATGTCAGAATGGTTTGTGGGCTGGCACAAAGCTCTTTCACCAGGCTGGTATCTATTAGTATAAAGTCTTCCAACTGTAGTGAGAGGTTTCAGAAGCATTTTGGAGATTAAGGAAGGGTTTTGCAGGCTGTGAGAACATTCCCCCAGTTAACATCAGAGATGGAGACGTTTGGAAGTGACAGCAAAACACACCACTGTCTAAGCTGTGAAAATGCAAAGGAGTTATCAGCTTTTGTAAGGTGTAATTAGTTCATCTTATCTGTTTAGTTTATATAGAAGGCAAATGCAGTTGGTTATTCTGTGTGAAAAAACATATGCATGCTTGTGGGGAAAAAGCTGATTTTGGAATACCTGACAAGCAAATTCCACTTTTTCTTTTCCCTTTTTCCTCCAACTACAACTTAAAAACACTAATAAAAATGCTGAGTGATGCAAATCCCTTGCCTAAATAATTAAATTGGAAAAATTAATTAAGCTAGAGAACTTTAACCCTTCATGTGTACTTTTCTAAGCACAAATTGAGTGTATTTTCAGAAGGGCTTTTTTTAAGACCTATGAACACCTCTGGGAAGAGAGACATCCCAGTCAAGAAAGACAAATAGTTTTAACTCAGCTCTCCTGGGCCAGCCAAGCCAGATTTTGCTGCCACTTTGCCTTGATAAAGACCCTGTCCCTATTTATGTGGCACAGTCCTGTGAATATTGGCACAAGCAATTAATTCCATGGAAAGGCCATTTCCAGACCAGGCAGCTTTCCTTGAGTGTTAGATGCCCTTCCCTGGTCTTCACTCATGATTTGTATTCCAACAAAGAAATAATTCATGTGAGAATTATCACTACCAATATCAGGGATGGCAGGATCAGCCTTACCCACATTGCCCTGAAGCATTTTTGTGTTCATCTGGCACCAGTTACCCAGTCCACAGTCACAAGTGAAAAACATGACACTCATGTGCACATGAATAATGAAGCAAAAGCCACTGGGACTTCTGGAGTGGAGTGCCTCAAAAGCACGTGGAAAAGGAGAAGAAATAGGTCTGTGTATTTTTATTATAAAGGGATTTCACTCTAAAGGAGTTGTTAGAACGTAGGGAAACTATTCATCCAACCCAGACCACCAAGAAGAAAGAGATGGGGGTTTTCTTTTGCTTTTATCCTCTCAGCATCCTAGAGAAACAGTGTAATTATGTTATCATTGTGTTGAATAATTGACAAGGAGCCACCTGCTCAGTTTAGGCTCTTCTGGCAAAGACTGTGTGTAAAATCAGGAGGAAAACCTGATGACTCAAGGGAGTGGGGCTGACTACAACTGAACTACAGCAAACATGGAATGTAGTGAACCCTCTGCTGCCACTGTTAGCTAAGGTTGAGGAAGGCAAAATGTGCCACCTGAGGAGCTTACCTGTAGTTTCTTCTTCCTCTGATTCATTGTCTTCATCATCATCATCTTCCTTGTCCTCATCTTCCTTTCCTTCTTCTTCTTTTCCTTTTCCTTTTTCACCCTTCCCTTCCCCTCCCTCCCCCTCTGGCTCTTCCATCCTTTTCTCACCAGCCTCTTCCAACATTTTATCCTCTTCCTTTTCTCTGCTGGCTGTTAAATTCATCATGGTTATGTCAGGCAGGCTTCCATCTTGGTGTACCAGTCTGTTGGCAAACAGCAGCATGTCAGCAACCTGAGCAGCCATGACATCACAGACTTTTGCTTTTTCAAGGTGTATAATTAGAACCAAATCAACCCATTCATGGAAAAAAAAATGCCTTAGAAGTGGAAAAGTTAAATGATTCTGGTACTTTCTTCCAAACACACACTGCAAATCTGAGTTGGAATGTATTAGTAACTACTTCTCACTCAGGTACTAATGGTTAGTTAGTAATGAGTGGTATTGACACTTAAACTTGACATTTTCCCCACCGGAGAAAATGGTCAGAGTTTAAGATGTAGAAGCATGAAATGACATTGGTTAAGAGGAAACATTTCATGACTTCATTTGGGGACTTACTCATTTTGGTGGTTTGGTATTTTTTTCTTGAGGCTGCTCAAAGTAATTGGAACAGAAAGAAAAAGGGAGATGAGAACAGAGGGGTTACAGAAGAAGGTCATTGAGAAACACGTCGTGCTAGATCACAAGTCACAAAGCATTCTCCTGCTCCATCTGCAGAAGCCTTCTGATGCCAAGAGCATGCCATCATGACATTCCCAGGGTGCTTCTACAAAGAAACATGGCATTGCAGCACAGATGGAAAGGGGGAAAGTTATTTACACCAGTGCTACACGTGGCCCAGGCTGCCCCACGCTGTTGGAGATGCAGCTGGATCACCACAAGGACCTGGCTGATCACAGTAAATGCAGTCCCAGCTTCATCCAATTGAAAGATGCCAAGGAATTTGCATCAGTTCTTTCCAGCTAGAGGTTTGGGAACAAAAAACAGCAAAAAATCCATGGCTGTGGCTTCAGTACCTGTCATCATTGATAGTGCCATTCAGAGTAATAATACTGGGATACAACTGATTTAACAGGGAAATGCTACTGCAGCCCAGCAGCCACTGGCACCCTGGGCTGCACCCCCAGCAGCCTGGGCAGCAGGGGAGGGGGGGATCCTGCCCCTCTGCTCCCAGGGCTCTGGGGAGACCCCCCTGCAGGGCTGGGCACAGCTCTGGATCCTCAGCATAGCTGCTGGAGCAGGGCCAGAGGAGCCCCAGCAATGCAGGGAGGGCTGGAACCCTCTGCTGGGACAGGCTGGGAGAGCTGGGGGGGGTTCAGCCTGCAGAGGAGAAGCTCCAGGGAGACCTTCTGAGGCCTGGCAGAAACATTGGGGTAGAGAAGCATCTCAGGGATTTATTTTTCATAATGTGAATTCTGGCATATTACCATTTAGGTAGGAAATTCTAACAATTATACCTCTGATTATCACGGTTAAAGACATTAAAAATGTAGATTTATCCATCTGGTCATGAAAAAAATAAGTGCACAGCCAGTTAATGTCACACAGATAAAAAAAAAAGCAAAAGTAGTGGTTTAAAAGTAGAAGTTTAACCAGATAGTCAAGCACCAAAAAATCTCACTGAATAAATACATTTATGACAATGATTTTTTAAATCCCTCAGCACAGATTAGTGTCCAATAATCTGGAAATGTCTTAATATACTCACAGTAGCTTTGACTACTGAAAATAGGGCTTTTTGTCTGATATGGCTATTTTTATGTTTAAGCTGATATATATAGTAAAATGATTTTTTAATCTCTGTAAAATGACTAAACAATATAATATGAGATAATCTAATTCTGTGTATCTACCTAAACCTCTAATAAAGTACCCACAGAAGGGTCATGTAGAAAGAAGACAGAATGAATTTCCAGATACTTTCCAATGTTCTGGAGATCCCCAGTTACCACAGGCAGACCCCATTTAAAAGGCAATGCCCTGTGAAATGGGAGTATCCATAAATCAGACAGGTTTGGCTGATGTGCAATTGCATTGATTTTCATGAGGAAACCTCCCAACTGGATTTTGTAATGGGGGAAGAAAAAAAAATCTACTCTCACACTGGTGTAAATCAAGGACTTAATGACTTACCTCAGAGTCAACTGCACAGAAAGCCAGTAATCCTGGAGGAGTTTTTATCAGAGGACTCATTCAGACAACTCCCACTCCTATCCAGGAAGGTGATGGGGTTCTAAAGATGGGTATGTGCAATATGTGTCCCTGATAAAGCCTCACCATGAGCTTCCAGCACCTTAGCACTCAGTTCTGCTGACATCAGTAGGCTTGAGCATGGGACTGTGTGCTCAGAAGATCCAAGGCTAGACAAAAAGCCCTGCCCACTATGCACAAAGTTCATCTACTTGGAATCTTTCTACATTAACGGTTGGTTATCCATTATTTTTTTTCCACTACAGGAATGGACAACACTAAAATATTAGGATATAAAACTGCACTAGTTTATTGCTCTCTACAGCTCCCTGAAAGGAGGTTGGAGTGAGGTGGGTGTTGGTCTCTTCTCACAGTGATAGGACGAGAGGCAATGTGCTGAAGCTGCTCCAGAGGAGGTGTGGTGAGGCCTTGGAACAGGCTGCCCAGGGAGGGGGTGGAATCACCACCCCTGGAGGGGTTCTAAAAATTCTAGATGTGGCACTTCAGGCCATGGTTCAGTGGTCCTGAGAATACTGAGTAGACAGCTGGACTTGACCTTGAAGATTGTTTCCAACCTTATTGATTCTATAAGAATCTCTAAGACAAGCCACCCATACAGGCTTCACAGCTAGCTGGATGGAATTTCAGCTTGGAAATCACATACTGATGGGAAATGATCCAAGAATAACACCAAGGTATTGTGTCAGATACTGAAGAGAAATAAACAATGCCAATGCAGATGACAAACCTTGAAGGTATGGCCACTAGTGCTGTTTATCTGCCTGGACCAAGCTGGCTCAGCTCTAGGACCTTCTGGGCTTCCTACAGACCAGGTTTCCAGTTCTGGAGAACTTTTAAGAAGCCTGGCCTAAATTATGAGATCATATTTGAAGAAGGGGCATAGAAATGACACATAAATTAACTTCTTGTTAGAGCAGTTAATCAGAAATATCTAAACAGGGGATTTCCTTGTCTTTTCTGTTTATATTCTGTAGCAACAACAAACTCAGAAGTTTTACTCAGAACTGATTATAGAAAAGCCCACATTTATTCCAGTCAAACATTTTGGAATAAATCTGTATTATGGAACTGTTTTCAAGATACCACTTAAAAAGGGATTTACAAAGATGCTGAGGGGTTGGAGCATCTCTGTGCCAGGCCAGGCTGAGAGCCCTGGGGCTGTTCAGCTGGAGCAGAGCAGCCTGAGAGGGGAGCTGAGCAATGCTGAGCAAGAGAGAAAGGGCCCTGGGGGGCAAGAGGATGGGCCAGACTCCGGGCAGTGGTGCCAGGGACAGCACAAGGGGCACTGGGCACCAACTGGAAGCCAGGAGGAGAAAGCTGTTTGTTGTGAGGGTGTCAGAGCCTGTCCCAGGCTGCCCAGAGAGGTTGTGGAGATTCTTTCTCTGGAGAGATTCCAAACCCACCTGGACACTGCACTGCTGGGCCCCCTGCATGGATCTGGATGGAGCAGAGGGGTGGCACCAGATGCTCCCCAGAGGTCCCCTCCAACCCCCCCCATGCTGGGATTCAGTGACAGGGATGATGACTGTGGCAATAGAGGCTTTTGCAGTTTGTATCCTGCAGCACCATGAACTAGCAGCCATTCATGCAGTGGTTCCAGGGTAGGGCACCTTCCAATCCTGCCACTGAACTGGGAAATCTCCCAATACATACCACATACCTGGGTGACCTGGCCCTCAAACCCCCTTCCTGGGGTGCTTGTGAGGAAGGCAGGGCTGTGTGTCACTGTGCACATGCAGACATGCATCTTCCCATGCACAAACAAAGGGTAAGATAAATGAGCCTCCTCAACCCAATCTGTAGTCTGCAGCCAATTACAAATAGCACCAATTAACCCTGTATTGAGGCAGGGGGACATCTCAGAGGAGAATTCCCATCTGGGAGGTGAACTGACAACAAATAAAGAAGCAGGAGAGATATAGGAACTGCTTCACCAGTTCCTGAACAACATTACCTCCCTGAGCACAGTGCAGCATGAACATACTGTGTTTAAAGGCAATTCAGAGGTAACGACAACAACAACAAAAGCAAGTTAAAGTTTTTCTGCTTTAAAGGAAAGAAGAATTAAGTACCCACCTATTGATTATTAGATAAACACGGCCATTGACTTTGGCATGGCTATGAGGTGGGAGATGAAGGCACAAGAATGCATGAGATGGGAATGGATTAGAGAGAGAGAAAAGGAAACTGTTAAACAGGAATGAATGCACTTCTCTGGCTGCCAAGAGAGACACTTTGTCACCACACAGCACAACCTGACAGCTCAACAAACACCATGCACTGAGAGGGCTGGGAAGCTTATAATTGCAGTAATTAAGACATTTAGACCATATGCAAATTCAATTAGAACTACAGGTACTTTTCATTGTCCCTGTAACAGCTTCTAGTGCTTTACCTCCAGCAAAACTTAGAAAATAATAAATAAGTGTTGTTAGGAAATGTTGTCAAGTTTGATTTGCTCTGGTTTTAGCAATTATTTAAATACAGAAACCAGCAGCAATCTAGAAAAATATTTTCATGCACTGATCATGAGGAAGACAAACATACTGGTACCACACCCTGTAAAGCATCTGTGTATTAAACTGCAAGCAAGAAAAAGACCTGAAATGTGTTTGTGAATCTAGCCATGCCTAGAGCAGAACTCTGATAAGATAAATGATGATTCCACAACTCATGGTGGAGTACATGATGTTGTGCAGCTAGTCCCCATTCAGAGAAGTACAGCTGAGTGACACATAGGTGAACACTCTAAAAATAGTGCCTAAATTATCTGTTTTCTTCACAGAATTACAGTAAATATTGCATAACATGATGCTATGTACTATGAAATATCACATACTCCTGGGGGCAGGATCTGAGGTAAGATATGTTTTTATGCAGGAAAAATTCAAACAGAGAAAAAGGGAAGCCCCAGAAAAATAAAAAAATGCTAATGAACTCCCATTAAAGGTTGAAGAAGATGAGAGAAATCCATAAATACCCTGAGCACCTTTGAAAATCTATCCCAAACTGAAAAACTTCAGTGTGTAGGGCAAAGTGGGAGAAGACACTGGTTGTTGGGGTGCTGGATACTGAGCAGCATTTTAAACCAGGCAAATAATAATGAAAAATGAGCATTACAAGACAGTCAGAAACAGCATTTTTTCATACAGATAAATCAATAGCTCCATTTACTTTGCTTCTTCACCTGTAAATGGTGTTGTCCTGTTTGCTGGTCACAGCTTTTAAGTCAGTGAGCTGGAGAAACCTGTCATGGAAGTAGTGAAGGTGGAGGATGCAGGCCAGGAGGAAGGAGGTGGGGATGAAGATCCGTGTGAACAACTCAGCCACAGAAAAACGTTTTAAGCCAAGGTCTGCCAGCCTGGGGGGAAAAAAAAACAAGCCACTAAGACACCTTTTGACACCAAGGTTTTGTTTTTGGGTTTTTTTCCTATATTATTACAACAGGAAATAAAGTACTGGGAACAGGAGTGATGCCAGAGCAGCAGGAGGGGGAAATGGGACTGTCTAAGCCTCTCCCACTCCCCTGTACATCTCTACTGTTACACCAATAAATCTGTGGCGATCTCATAATGTTTTGACCCTGTGAGAACTCCTAGACCATTCAACCACACTGAATTCCAAAGGGAAAAAATGAAATTAATCCAACCTACTTACTTGTTTTCATCCAGGCCTGTCATGTTCTTCCACAAGCCAGGGAATGACTCAAACTGGTATGTATAGATGAAGATAAGGACCAACATGGTGTAAACAACCACTGACATCCAAAAGTACTTTAAAATCCTTCTCCACCATTCATAGTGCACCTGAAAATCACATGCTCAAGATGCTGAAACGAGCTGAAGGCAAAACACTGACAAAAATACTGACAACACTGTGCTGGCAAACAAAGATTAATATGATTGTTTCCTAGCTGAAGTAAAAAAAATTACTTGACATCAGCTCCAGTTATTTGTGAGGGGTTTTTTACTCCTGATGCACATGCACTTCCACACACTGCTGTGGAAAACTCTCTGCTGGGACATGGCCACAGATAAAAGCCAGGGAACAGCTTCAGTCAACTTGGTTTCATCACCACTGGTGATGAAAGCCCAGGAGGAGAGGGACTCCACTTCCACTGGGGTGTGGCCCAGCTGTCACAAAGCCTGGTGGCTTGTGTAGGATTTTCCCCCACACAGGTTCCAAAGCTCGTGGTGATGTGGGGTGGCATCTCAGGGCAGAGGTGGGCATTGCTCACACCTTATTAATGGGTACTTTGCCTGTCAGTGTGGTTTGAAGTGTTGCATTCAAGATCCAGTTTTAGATAACAGTGATTATCTAAAATCTCTTACCTGATAAAGGGCCACACAGAAGAGGAACAGCACCATATAGATGATTTTGTACATGACAATTCTACCCTCAAAGCTGACAAAGAAGAACATGCCTCCACAGACATAAATCCAGTACTTGATGAACATGGCCATCACCAGCTTCCCCAGGACCTTCATGATATCCTGTTCATCCTCCTCCTCCTCTTCCTCCTCCTCCTCTTCCTTCTCCTCCTCCTGCTCTTCTGCCACTTCTCCCTCTTGCAACTCCTCTTCTGCAAGTAGAGAGTCACATTTGGCTTGTGTCTTCTGAGGACTTGTGGTGAAATTGGAAAGGGGTGGAAAAGAAAATCTCCCCACACAGCACAAGAACTTAGAACATAATATTCATACAGGAGAGTGTATTTCTCAACCACCCAGGGGAAAGAGTTTTAACTTCATAGGAGCTTCAACCTGCTCCTGGAGCCTTAGGGTGCACTGCTGTGTGTCCTTACCAGACACCTGACTGCACTTTGAAATGCAGGCAGCTGTAGTGGAAAATGAGAGCCAAAGGGCTGTATAATGCATATCACAGTCCAAACACTTCCCATGGCAATACCTACACTCTCAGGCAAGAAACCTTTTAAACTGGAAAACAAAGAAACCACCAACACCACCAGAAACCAAAAACATCTCCAGTTTGAACCTCTCGAGTTTCATCCTTCAGAGAATATTGTGGTTACCTCCCAAAACCACAAGCAAGAAAAAAGCATTAAGAGAAAACCAAACAAGCTTAAAATAGAGAAATGCTGCACTAACACTGCTGGTTTTCAAAGAAACTACAACTGATCCATCTTCCTCTGCTGTCTCTGGTCTACTGCAGAAGAGAGAAGCTGGTTTTGCCCCAGGATGAAGTCAGGATTCCCCAGTTATTAACCTCCTGAGGCTTGTATGGGCAGGGCAAATGTGAAAGACTTCACCATCAAAAGGTTTTCCCACTCCTTTTGTCCCACTCACCATCCCTCTTCTCAGACTCTCTCCTTGCAAATCCTTGCAGTGTCCAGCTCTGGCACTGATCAGATGTTTTATTGAGACAGATATTATGATTAATACAACAGAAAATGGTACCACTGCTCCCAGGGCTGCCTTTCTGCCATTTCAGTGAGTTAACTTGTTCAGAGCAGCACCCAGAGAGGTAGAAAAGGGCAAAAAAAGGTTTTGGGGAAATATGTTTTTGTACCAGTGTTTATGTACAAACACAACCTCCATGGAATTTAGCAACTGCCTGCTCTATGGAAAATCTTCTCTTGTGGTTAAACTCCAAGGGTAATTAATCTGCTGATTGAACTTTGGGAGACAGGAGTAAACTGGTTATTTGATATTTCTCAAATGAGTCATTTTAATTACAGTCCAGTAAAGGCAATTCTCATTTTATCTGAATTTCTCAAGTTCTGAGGTGGTTTCTTTTTATATCCCAGGAGATAGTTGCACATAGACATTGCAGTGTCTTAGTTAATAACAGGTATCTTGCTAATTGCTTTCAGCAACTGGAATTTTTGTCATGACTGAAGGACTCCTTTGGATCTGGCTTTACCTTTTTCTTCATCTTCTTCACTCCCAACTTTGACCTCTGATAAAGTAGCTTCTTTGAGCCGGAGAGCTTTCTGCTCAGTGAGGTGTTGCCTAAGCAGTAGCCAGAAAGTAATTGTGAAAAGAATCTGCAAACAAAAACCAAAAGAAAAACAACAGACTAACTGTGTATCCCATGTCCTACTAATGCAAACATATTTTTGTCATCATTTTGGCATGCCTGTGTTCTCTCTGTCCACCAGAAACTGGCAACGATGGCATCAGGGTCCAAGTGGAAGTTAAGTCATTTAGGAAACATCTTGCATGAAAAACTGCTTTATTTCATTTGCACATTTCCATCAATTAATAACATCACTCTGCATCTTATCTGAAAGGTATTTACCTACAGGGTTCTGTTCTACCCCATTCTACTCAGCTTTCAACTCCTGTCTCATAAGCTGAAGGATATTCCTGAGGTCCGTTCCAACTCCCAAGGTTCTGTGATTCTCATTCTGTACTGATCTCCTGTCTCATAACTTTAAGGACCCTTCTCATTATATATTGATTGGTAGAATTCCTATTTGTCCATTTTTGTTGATTCCTGCCCCCTTTTCTTTTGGCAGGTAGGAATCACCTAGGGTGAGTGCACTGTCATTATTATAAGATGATTAAATTATTAAAATGAATAAAATGTATTATTAAATATAATTTAAATGGTTTAAATATTTNGAAGGTTTAACACTTCAGGTGCTTGATTATGATTCATTTTAAAAATCCCAAACTTCTTTGTGTGCCTTGAAGTTCCAGAAGACCCAGCCAACTGAACACACCTTGAATTGGAGCACGTACAAGAGTTAAGATGGCTCTTCATTCTTGGAGGAGCTTTGAGAGATGACTCAGGAACATCAGGATACCTCAGAAATAAATAAATCCCTTTCATGAGAAGTGATTTTCCCCAAGAGCTAAATTCAGTGGCTTGCAACCCTGAGAGAGGGTGAAAAAGCAGTAAACAGCACTGTGCTTATTGACCACACACTTGGTTCTGTGTTTACCTTCCACCAAGTCCCTGCTGATCTCAGTGGGTGCAGAACAGGCCCTGTTGCAGTGCTCAGCTGCAGAAGAACATCTCCAACAAGAAGCAGGTAGCAGCCAAGTATTTTGCACACAAGAGAGTGAGGAGGCCAACAGTGCAATGGAAAGAACTCTGCTGGTTTTCATGAGTGCTTTGTGGGGGAGAGCAGAGGTCCCAGCTAGTGACAGCTGTTTTCACTGCAACTCATGCTGAGGAGCCCATCAGTGAGTTGTCAAAGTGTCTCCAGAAACCTCCTGGAGCTCTGGCTTTTGCAACAATAAACCACAGAATTGTTCTGCAGTAATGAGCTCCATCTGCCCCCTGCTTTTTCTCCTTGTCCTCTTGGGCATTTCCAGAGCCAAAGCTGGCTCTAAAAGAAAAAGAAGTCTTGAAGGGTTGCAGATGAGAGAAATCCTTTTAGTCACCTTTTACAGCATCCATTTTATTTCCTTTTCAGAGCAGGCAACACCACAGCTTGCAGAAAGTTCCACAGAAAGAACAACACTAGATTTCTTTCTATTCTCCTCTTTGATGAAGAGAGGTCCTAATCTCTCTCGAAATTCAACTCAAAGGACTTGAAAGCAGGAGCTACAGGGAGGGACAGAGTTACTAGAAAGCACTGAGAAGGAGGGGACTTCTTTAGGAAGCAGGGGACAGGATGATGATGAGGAAACATCATTAGTGCCTCAGAAGTGATCAGCAGGCTGGAACAGCAGCTCTCCTCTGAAGAGATGTTGAGAGAGTTGGGGTTGTTCAGGCTGAAGAAGGCTGAAAGGTTGTGGATACCCCCTCCCCAGAAGTGTTCCAGACCACACTTGTGGTGGCTGCAACTTCAAGCAAGCTGGTCTAGTAGGAAGAGTCCCTGCCCATGGCAGGGGTGTTGGAACTTGATGAGATTGAAGGTCCTTCCATTCTTGGGGGCAAAAAGACCCCATCTAGACATGGTCCTGGTCAATCAGCTCTAGGTGGCCTTACTTGAGTAAGGGAGTTGGACCAGATGATCTCCTAGAGTTTCTTTCTGTGGAATTTATGGATTGCATTAGACTCAGTCTAAAAATCCCCACTAGACCCCTTTGATTGTCTTGATGGGTGTGACCAAATCATCATATGCACCCCAACACTTTCTCTACCTGACACCAGTTAGTTTTAGATATTAGATAACACAGCCAATAGGAAACTGCATCAAAGGAGCTGATATATTGAGTTAAAACTGCTCAGAGATGCACAAATCCACTGAGAGAAAGTGTAGAGCTTCTCTTGCAAACCCCCTTGAGCTTTAGCTCTCTGACTAAACCAGCTCTACCTTTACAAGAGAAATAATACAGCACTCACTTGTTTTCAGACACATTAAAGACTCAGAAATGGTTGCCCAAAGGGCACACAAGGAAAAACCACTTTCAGAATCCCATTTAAGAATGGTCATTAAGAGTCAGAAGGGAAGAGATTCACTTTGCACAAGGGGAGCAGTGCCAACTAGATGCACTCTCCAAGTGGCTCCTCTTGGGTGCTCTAGGAAACTACCTCCTCTTTATGCTCATCCCCTCCTCCAGAAAGGAACTTGCCAAGCAAAATGTGTTTTGTAGTGCTTTCAAGACAAGGAAAAAACCTTTTTCATGCACTTGAGGTCACCAAACTCTGACCAGAAATGGATTCCAGCTCCATGCTTCAGGTGGAAGGATAAAGAACTAAAGCTCAGCAGTCACCATGTAGTGCCAAATCCTGAGTGAGGAGTTTTGCTAATGGCAGTGATGCCCCAGTTCCAGTTGCCATCATACTCAGAGACAGACCAGACACCCCATGGGTATTCATCTGACAGATCAAATCACATCTAGATTTGCATCCAGTTCATAAAACCAAATGAGTGAGTGATTTCCATCCACTAACAATTTTCTACAGGATCCTCAGGAAAATCTACAATGATATCTGAAACAACTCTTTTGGTTTTAGCTTAGTAAGCAAGAAGTTATTTTCTGAATGCTATTTTTTGATTTTACTATAGACCTGCTACTGAACATGGTTCTATTAAATACTGAGAATTCACTCACAGAAAATCCAAGAATTCCACATTTTTTATCACAATACATGTAATTTCATAAAGAAATCCCAGCTGTTTGTAACACCTACTTTTGATGCCAGCTCCCCAGGTTCCTTTCTTTCTAGAAAGCCAGACACTTGAGGCAGCTCATCATCCTTGAGCTCAATGCTCCATATATACTGCAAGGTCAGCAGCAGATTGCCATAGAACACCATGAATGGGGAACTGATCATGGCATATTTTCTTCTGTCCCTAATCATCCACAGTGTGCACGACCAGATCAGCAACACAAAAGTCAGCCAGCTGTGGTATGTGATGCTCCATGCCTTGGGGAGGGAAAAAAACATTCACAGGTAAAGTCAGGGACAACATATTTATCATGGCAGTTGTGCTTCACTTATGCTCCTCTGCCCAGTGGTGCCCAGGGACAGGACAAGGGACAGCAGGCATAACAGAACATTTTATATCCATTTTTTATTGAAACAGAAGGTATGAAACATTAAGAATATTTCAGTGTCTCAGCCCCTTTGGAAATGATATAGTTTAAGGGTATGTGAAAAACACTAATGTGCTACTTCTCTATCCTCATATAAGTAAAGTTACAATGAACTGCCTTTGGCTGTGGTTTAGGATCCTGCCATAAATAAATTCATAAAGGAATTTTGGTCATGTAAATAGGGATTTATCATTAAGAAAAAAGCTAGAAGTGGGCTTAAAAGCAAGTAGCAGCATGAGAAAGAGAAACAAAGCTGGCAAGTCAAACAATAGCAAAATCTCCTTTGGCTCCAAGCTGTATTTTCCTTAAGACCTTTCTGTCAATACAGGAAATTAGGATTTACTGATCTTTTCTTCTCAGAGACTGAAAAGATGAATGCTGCAACCCAAAATAGGAACTATAATGTTTAAATTGTCTATTTCTCTATGAAATGCTGTAATTTTGTAGGCAAATTTTTGAGTGCAGCTAAAAAGTGACAAGCCTGACCATGCAGAAGGTTGGGAATCAGCAGAAAACTGAGCCCCAGCTCTTTTATGACATATAAACCCAGGAATTCCAGTCCTGTCAATGTAATGTTTTACCCAGAACACCATGTGCTGTCCCACTGAGGTCTGTAACAGGCCTGGGAATTAGGCATTAATAACCAAAAATGGGCCAATAATTATATTCAGGAGGCATATTGATATTTTCAACCCTGATACCAACAGGCCCTGAAAACCAACTGCTGGGATTACATTCAGGAAAACACATTTAATTGTAAAATCAACAGCATTATTGGGTTTGGTTGGGTTTTTTTTACTTACCATCATAGCTATCAGAGCACAAATGTAACTTTGCTTCATAATAAATTGGAACACAGAGACCAGGGCATGTAATTTAACATTTTCTTTTTCTTCCTCAGTAACTTCCTCTTCCTCCTCCTCTTCCTTTTCTAAGTAGAAAAAGAAAATTTTATGTGCAATTCATACTGGTGTAAAAGGAGTATGTGCACTCTCTCCAGGAATTATTTCACTTGCAGTCCCTCATTATTTTTAAGTAGCTGTAATAAAACACAGCAGTATTATTGGAGATAATAAATAAATGCCTACAGCCCAGCCAATGAAACTGCCCTGTGGTCACCCATCAGTGTGAGGCAACAGAAATTATTTCACTTCAACAGGCCAAAGAGAAACCAAAACCTAATGCTAGAGGCAATGACTGGAGACAGAGGAGAGGAATAAACTATGAAAACTATGGGTGATTCCCAGGCAGTTCCTACCTGACACATCACTGGAAGGCTCCCACTTGTACTGGGGTGTTGAATACATGTCTGCCTTGGCTGGCCCATTTTCTAAGGGCAGAGCAGGGTGGATAGTGTGGTAGTCAGCTGGGTTCCCATTCACTGTCACCAGCAGCACCTGCCAGGATGTTGGAGAGAGGCAGTGAATTCAGGGGAGGTCTTTGGAGAGCTCAACTCCTACTTTTGTGCTGTGCTACTGTTGGGTTGCCAACGTTAAAGGACCTCATTGAGTGTCTGCACTTAGTTTCTTCCAAAGAAATTGGTATTTTATAGCCATGCTGCAAGCAAAAATGGCTTGTAACTGCTTCTGAAATTAACTGTTATTAGCTTTTTATGCAAAATCAATAGAATTATTTCTAATTATGTTTCAGCAAAGTTCTTTAGCAAACAGCAAAATGCTGCTGCAACTTGGAATTTAGTAAATATTCCCTTGACAGGATTTCAAGGTGGTGTTTTTCCCCAAGTTCCCAGAATGCCACATTGCATCAGGTGACACTTCAGTTTACACACAAGCAAAAGGAACAAAGGAAAAAAAAAAAGGAACAAAAATCTGGATGCACAAGCAAAAGCAATGAAGTTACTGTAGCAGCTGAGCCATGGTAAACAACCCTTTGCATGCTCTTGGACATAAAGAAAAATCAGTATAAAGGTGTAAAGCCAGGAAAAGTAGCATTAGATGTTCTGCATAATGTTAAAATTGTAACCAAAAATTCATTATCCTCCTTAGACAAACTCCTATGATTTTAGTTCACATTTAATTTGAGTTAATAATGGGGCTTTGAGCAACCTGGTCTACTGGGAGGTGTCCCTGCCCATGGCAGAGGGTTTGGAACTGGATGATCTTTAAGGTCTCTTCCAACCTAAACTACTCTGTGATTCTATAATTATTTCCAGTAGTAATGAAAATAATGGTTATAAACCACTTTCAATTTCAAATTATCATTGGTGAGGTTTACATTTGCTGCCCTTCATCAAACCAGTTGTGGTAACTGCTGCTATTGATGCCACATTTATACCACTTGGTAGCACTAATTCAACATTCTTTCTTTGTTTTATTTTGGTGACTTAAATTTCAGCCCTTGAGGCTTGTTTGGATTAGGGCTCCAGCAACCACAGTCATAAATCTCCCTGGTACTGGCAGAAATTCCCTTTACTGATGCTAGTACATGCTGCAGACTGACTTCTGCTCAAGGCTGTGAGCTAGGAGTGTATTTTGCCTGGTGAAATGATGGACAGGCAGAGCTGGGCTGTTTCAGAAGTGTCTGGCTCCTGCTCAGTTCCTTAGATTTTCTGTCAGGTGGAAAATGAACTCATCTGTGTTGTCAGTCTTGCTTCAAAGGCCTCAGTATTTCAACACAAATGAAAGAAAAAAAAAAAATACCCCACACAGCAAAGAAGCTAAATCAAGTTTAAAGATGGTTTGCATTAGAAAGCATATTTTGGTCTCTTATTTAAACCCAGTGAAATAGCAAAGATCATCTGACAGTTGGTACTACTGCAAGCAGCTTGGTTTCCAGTGGTCAATTTGAGGGCTAATCAGTGTTTTTTCAGTGCAATTATGAAGGGAGCAAATGATGATTATATTGAGGATAATCAAGGATCTGGGGTAAACAGCAGGCTAACCAAAATAAAGAAGTTTTAAAGAAGCCATTGAAGGTTTTATCTGTGCATTAGCAGTGTAATCCACATTTACACCCATGAAGAAGAGTTCCAAAAAAGAAGACTCAGATAATCAAATAAAAAATAAGATTAGTGGTATACTAACATCTGATGGCTTGTATTCATCTTGGGTCATTGACAGAAGCTGCAAAAAGCAATGCAAGGACAAATTATTACAGAAGCATGGCTCAAGCATTAATTAATTCTAACTCTTTGAATACACACATGCAGATGTGCTGACTTTTGCACCAAGAATTTCAGGAGGAATTCTTCAAAAGCCAGCAGAACTGGACACTATTAAATGGTATTTAGTGTGCCATGGCATTGATGGAACTTCACTGCATGTTCCTGTTGCATCAACATCTTAGATACTAGGTTAAAGAATTAATCAGTATGGCATTGATACTGATTAACTGCTTTCTAATGTCTTTCTAATGATCAAGTGCTTAAAAACCAAGTTTTTAAATGATCATTAGAACTACTGGTATTACAAAAACTTTTCTAATGAAATGTTTACACCAGTATAAAACAGGACACTGTTCATTTGCCAGCTCATTTACCATGATGATTGTTTTGGCAGAGGTCTGTGGCTCAACAGCAGAGGTGCATGTGGCTCAACAGTGTTTGTATATCCCAAATTTGACTGGATTCATCAAAGGACCTGGCCAGGAGCTGTTCAACCAACTGTTTTAACTGCCCTGGTCACCAACAGCTAGCAAGGACACCAGTATGCTGAGAGGGAGACAAGCTGGCAGTCTCCCTCTTATTAATGACAGTGCTAATTAGTAGTTACAAGGCAGACCAGGTCTTGCCATCAGGATTTGGCTCCCTTGCAGCCTTTCTAGCTGGTTTTCATAAAGATAACAGCCTCACATCACTAAAACTCCTTAAATGCAGAAGCCAGAAACACAGAGCATGCTCTTCTTTTACTTCTCTACCCTGGCTTTTGGTTTATTTGGCTATTTTTTTATATTCCTACTCTGCCACACATCTGATTTGTACCATTACACATGAAGATCTTCTTTCTTGCACCCTACATAAGGCTGCTTCCCTTCATTTCCAAGTGGGTGAGTGAATTAATTAATTCAATTAATGCAGAGACCCTTTCCCCTCCAGCCTTACTTTTCTCTCATCAGTTGTGTAGTGACTTGCATACCACAGGCTACGTCTTCTCTCTGCTGTCATTGCCACTGGGCTGCAGGCAAGTTCCTTATCATCTTCTCTGCCAGCAGATTTCTCTTCATCAGGCATCTGCTGAACAACACAAATGATAAAGCTACTTAGAGCTCTCTAAAGAACAGAGGAACTGCCATTTTCCCTTCACTGGATGCTCTCTCTCCAAACTAGGTCTTTCAGTGCTGAATGCATCTGATCCATGCCACACTCTGAAGGAGGTGAAGCTCCAGAAGTGGTGACAGAGTTCTGCTCTAACTGCTAGCCCATCAATGCCAAAAGGTTTCCTGCTGGTTGCAAGACACCAGAACTGCAGAGCTCCACGTACCACCTCACTTGACTACACAGTCTAAGCTAGTATACAGATGTTTAATTGTCAAGGCAATTACTGACAGAAAATCCCCTCTTCTTGTACTGTGTGAAAAGCTTCACTAAGCAACTGAGAGGATNTGCAGACTGACTTCTGCTCAAGGCTGTGAGCTAGGAGTGTATTTTGCCTGGTGAAATGATGGACAGGCAGAGCTGGGCTGTTTCAGAAGTGTCTGGCTCCTGCTCAGTTCCTTAGATTTTCTGTCAGGTGGAAAATGAACTCATCTGTGTTGTCAGTCTTGCTTCAAAGGCCTCAGTATTTCAACACAAATGAAAGAAAAAAAAAAAATACCCCACACAGCAAAGAAGCTAAATCAAGTTTAAAGATGGTTTGCATTAGAAAGCATATTTTGGTCTCTTATTTAAACCCAGTGAAATAGCAAAGATCATCTGACAGTTGGTACTACTGCAAGCAGCTTGGTTTCCAGTGGTCAATTTGAGGGCTAATCAGTGTTTTTTCAGTGCAATTATGAAGGGAGCAAATGATGATTATATTGAGGATAATCAAGGATCTGGGGTAAACAGCAGGCTAACCAAAATAAAGAAGTTTTAAAGAAGCCATTGAAGGTTTTATCTGTGCATTAGCAGTGTAATCCACATTTACACCCATGAAGAAGAGTTCCAAAAAAGAAGACTCAGATAATCAAATAAAAAATAAGATTAGTGGTATACTAACATCTGATGGCTTGTATTCATCTTGGGTCATTGACAGAAGCTGCAAAAAGCAATGCAAGGACAAATTATTACAGAAGCATGGCTCAAGCATTAATTAATTCTAACTCTTTGAATACACACATGCAGATGTGCTGACTTTTGCACCAAGAATTTCAGGAGGAATTCTTCAAAAGCCAGCAGAACTGGACACTATTAAATGGTATTTAGTGTGCCATGGCATTGATGGAACTTCACTGCATGTTCCTGTTGCATCAACATCTTAGATACTAGGTTAAAGAATTAATCAGTATGGCATTGATACTGATTAACTGCTTTCTAATGTCTTTCTAATGATCAAGTGCTTAAAAACCAAGTTTTTAAATGATCATTAGAACTACTGGTATTACAAAAACTTTTCTAATGAAATGTTTACACCAGTATAAAACAGGACACTGTTCATTTGCCAGCTCATTTACCATGATGATTGTTTTGGCAGAGGTCTGTGGCTCAACAGCAGAGGTGCATGTGGCTCAACAGTGTTTGTATATCCCAAATTTGACTGGATTCATCAAAGGACCTGGCCAGGAGCTGTTCAACCAACTGTTTTAACTGCCCTGGTCACCAACAGCTAGCAAGGACACCAGTATGCTGAGAGGGAGACAAGCTGGCAGTCTCCCTCTTATTAATGACAGTGCTAATTAGTAGTTACAAGGCAGACCAGGTCTTGCCATCAGGATTTGGCTCCCTTGCAGCCTTTCTAGCTGGTTTTCATAAAGATAACAGCCTCACATCACTAAAACTCCTTAAATGCAGAAGCCAGAAACACAGAGCATGCTCTTCTTTTACTTCTCTACCCTGGCTTTTGGTTTATTTGGCTATTTTTTTATATTCCTACTCTGCCACACATCTGATTTGTACCATTACACATGAAGATCTTCTTTCTTGCACCCTACATAAGGCTGCTTCCCTTCATTTCCAAGTGGGTGAGTGAATTAATTAATTCAATTAATGCAGAGACCCTTTCCCCTCCAGCCTTACTTTTCTCTCATCAGTTGTGTAGTGACTTGCATACCACAGGCTACGTCTTCTCTCTGCTGTCATTGCCACTGGGCTGCAGGCAAGTTCCTTATCATCTTCTCTGCCAGCAGATTTCTCTTCATCAGGCATCTGCTGAACAACACAAATGATAAAGCTACTTAGAGCTCTCTAAAGAACAGAGGAACTGCCATTTTCCCTTCACTGGATGCTCTCTCTCCAAACTAGGTCTTTCAGTGCTGAATGCATCTGATCCATGCCACACTCTGAAGGAGGTGAAGCTCCAGAAGTGGTGACAGAGTTCTGCTCTAACTGCTAGCCCATCAATGCCAAAAGGTTTCCTGCTGGTTGCAAGACACCAGAACTGCAGAGCTCCACGTACCACCTCACTTGACTACACAGTCTAAGCTAGTATACAGATGTTTAATTGTCAAGGCAATTACTGACAGAAAATCCCCTCTTCTTGTACTGTGTGAAAAGCTTCACTAAGCAACTGAGAGGATCAAAACCTCTTGAGAGTACCTCTCTGCCAATGCAACTCACCCATCCATGCCTCAATACATCAAGTCAGTAGTCAACCACCCAGGTTCATCTAGTCTTGCTTCTGAGTCAAGCTACAGAAATAACCTGTGGCTCGTGCTCACATGTAGGACATGATGAGTTGAAAAAGCCAGTATGGATTTAACCAAGGGTAACCTGATTGCTTCCTATGCTGGAACAAATGACTTCAGCATCTCACAAGGTCTTTGCCAACAAGCTGGTAAGATAAAGACTTGACAGATGGAACACAAGATAGATGGAGAGGTAGCTAAACTGCCTTGCTCAAAGCAGGGTAACAGCTCAAAGTCAAAATGGTAGCTGGCCATGAATGGAGCTCCTCAGGGACAGGCATTAGGTCTGGTACTATTCAGTAGCTTCAAAACTGGATGGAATTGCAGCCACACAAAGTTTGTGAAGGCCACTGAACTGGGAGGAGAGGTAGATGGGCCAGAAAGAAGAGACACCAGGCTGAAGATGGGCTACCAACAACTGCACAAGGCTTAATGAAGAAGAAACTCTGCATCTGGATTAAATTAGTTAGGCTGTGGGTAGAAGCAGCTCTGTGGAGCAGGCTCAGGGCATCCTGGTGCTCAGCAAGCTGAATGTGAGCCAGCAGTGACCTCCAGCATCACTGAAGGCAAACATGTCCTGGACTGCATCAGCAAGAGCACTGCCAGCAGATAAAGGGATGTGATTATTCCACTGTACCTGGCAAGTGTCAGGTCACACCTGCACCACACTTCTGGCATCCCTCAGTTCAAGAGAGACATAGAAAATCTGGAGAGGGTCCAGCAGAAAATTGCCAAGATGATTAGAGGTTTAGAAGAGCTGAAGGACACAGGAATTAGGGGATTTTTTTTAATCCTTCCAATACTCACATTGTTTTTGAGAAGACAGAGGTGTCTTCTCCAGCAATTTCATCTTGAACTAGCCAGCTAAGCTGTCCCAGAGCAGCAAAACCTTGCTGTTCATACCAATCAGAGGAGGAAGATGAACCATGTGCTGCTAAAGGAGGTAGGAGGTGCTCTGGAGGCAGAGGGCTGCACAGGAAAGCTGTGAGCATCTTCAGCACAGGGTTACTGCCCTGGGATACCATCAGGGAGAAGCTGCTCCATCTGAGCAGGAGGAGAAAGTTCTTTGTTGTGAGGGTGTCAGAGCCTGTCCCAGGCTGCCCAGAGAGGTTGTGGAGTCTCCTTCTCTGGAGAGATTCCAACCCCCCTGGACACTGCTGCTGGGCCCCAAATACTTGTCAATGCCATTTGAATCTTCACTGTGGATCATGAAGGATGATCTATCAGCAACCTTTAGCTTGGCACCAGGGGTACCAAAATGATAGCAAAAGATCTAAGATGCAGACAATGGTTTTAGTCACATATTTTTAGCCTAAGAGCTCTAGGGAAGGGTAATAATTCTTGCTTTCTCAGAAAAGGAAGAAAATACAGTCTGAGTTGTAGGATTTCAACTTGTCCTTTGTCTAATTCTTCCATTTCTTCCACTCCCTGGATAACTTTGGAGTCTCTCTTCATTCCAACATTCTAAAAACTCTCTAAGAGGCCTCAACATTGAATTGCTGTAACTCTGCTGAGTCCTGTACTGCTCCTTACCACTCACTGCACAGAATGAATGGGCCCTATTCATCTCTTCAGTGCTAGCAGTTACAACTACAGGCTGAACTCTCCAGAGGCAGATTGCCTCTTCTTATTGGCAGAGGTAGAATTTCATGAGGCTCGATGTTAGAACAAATCAGGATCCAAAAGAGAAAAAAAATATAGAAAAAGCAAAAGAAAAAAGGCAAAGCTAAACTTCCACTGGCTGCCAAGGGCATTTTGAATGAGTGAGATCCAAACAGAACCCCACACATGCAGTGAAATCTCAGCCATGCTGTACGTTGACAGGCTGTGGTGTGCACACAGAATCTTCCCCCTGAAACTCAAGATCTGAAGTGGGGATTGTTCTTCTCTTCCCCAGCTGCAGAACTCAGTCTCAAGAACATCTGAGAGGCAACTCCTGTGGCAATCCAACAGGAATTGTGTCCACAGGAGAATGGATGCCCAGATGCAATTCACATAAGAAGGAAAACACACCATGTTATGGAATGAAAAATCAACAGGGGTCAACATGTCTTACTGTGCCAGTGTTTTATTTAGCTTACTCAGCACACTTGCTGTCCATCCAGCACATCCATCTCTTCTCCCCAGGAACAAGCAATAGGACAAGAGGAACCAGCCTCAAGTTGTACCAGGGAAGTTTTACATTGGACAAGAGAAAAAAAATTCTTCCCCAGAAGGGCTGTCCAGGGCTGTCCCAGGCTGCCCAGGGCAGGGCTGGAGTCCCTGTGAGCCCTGGAGGGGTTTCCAAGCCCTGGATCTGTGGTGCTGAGGGCCATGAGGCAGTGGTGCCCTGGCAGGGCTGGGTTAAGAGTTGGACTCCATGACCTTAAAGGTCTTTTCCAACCAAAACAAGTCTATGATTCTAAATCTAGTAAGAAAAATATTTACTCCTGATCTAAGGCACCACTAAAGGAAAACCAAGATGCATTTAAATAACAACTACAACAAAATAAAGGTAAATGTTGCCACTCTCAGCATCAGTTTCTAATGACAAATACTTGCATCACTAGATCCTGTGCATCCAAACCATGTGTTAATGCAGGGCTATCATTTTCTACACAATGTTATCCTTAAGTGGTCATTTATCTTTGGAGAGAAGCAACATTCCCCTGGCCCATGGGAGTGCCAGAAGATTGTAGCCATGGGTCTGAGAGACATTAACTTTTGTTAAAACTCTTTACCCTTACTCACTCTAGCTCAAATGCTTAGAAAGGATCTCTAATTTGACTTATTTTCACAGTTCTCACAGACTGATTTTAGTGTCTTATGGGAACATCCATCTCTCAGAACACAAGTGCAGGCAGGTCCACTGCAGCTTATCTCTATCCCTGGAGGAACTTACAGGATTCACTATTACTAAATAGTATTCATCACTATTAATTACTAAATTACAGCCAGCATCAATCTTCCAGATGAATGAAAACAACTCAAGTACTGAAAATGAAATTCCAGAGGTGCTGAGAGCACTCAGCTCCCACTCACTACCTGCACAACTAAAACTTTGGTTACTCCTCTAGGAGTAGTTCTCATCATTTTATTACACAGTTTGTGAGAGGTGAAGTTTTAGTTATAGCCCCAATGCTGAAATTATATTATCTGGAAAGCTCAGTTTTCACTTCAAAAAACCCCAACAAAAAGCAAGTTTCCAGCTAAAAAAAAAATAGGAAAAGAATCCCTAAAAAAACCAAATGACAGAGGGCACTGGACCACAATCTTGTTACTGCAGAAAATCCAGCCCTAAGATTTCTGGATGGTTTAGTAACTCAAGCTGACAGCTCTGGCATCATGCACTGTTTGTTATCAAACCCAAACTCCAAATATTAGACAGCTCAATTCAGAGGTGAGATATTTTGTCTGCCTTTTTGAATGTTAAACTGTTCAAACATTATCCATGATGTGAAGAAACACCCGTAGAACATGAAAACTTTTAACACTTTTCCCTGCTACTCCAAACTGGAGTAATTCACAGCTCAGTCATGAGTATTTTCATTGTAGTTTACAGCACTGCTAAATCTAAGCTCTAAAACTCATGGTGATCCTCAGAGGATCAGGAGATTAAAATAATGTTTTGGGTCTTTTTTTCCTTTCAGAGTCTAAGCTTTTAACATACCTCAGAATATAAATTCTTTTTTTTTTTTTTTCCCTCTGAAACCAGAAGTAGTAAAAGACCTGGGGTTCTTATGTTAGGGGTTGGAAGAGACCAAAGATCATCAAGTCCAACCCCCCTGCCAGAGCAGGTGAGAACTAGAGCAGATCACTCAGAAATGCATCCAGGCAGGGCTGGAAATCTCCAGAAGAGACTCCCCAACCTCTCTGGGGTCTGTCCCAGGCTCTGTCACCCTCACAGTGAAGTTCTTCCTCATGTTGAGGTGGAACCCCCTGTGCCCCAGCTTGAATCCATTGCCCCTCACCCTGTGACAGGGCACAAGTGACAAGAGGCTGTCCCTGCCTTCCTGACACCCACCCCTCAGATCTTTACAGACATTCATCAGATCCCCTCTCAGTTTTCTCCTCTCTAGACTAAACAGCCCCAGGGCTCTCAGCCTTTCCTAGTAAGGCAGGGCTGCTCCAGCCCCTCCATCATCCTCGTAGCCTCCACTGGACTCTCTCCAGTAGATCTCTGTCCCTCTTGACCTTTTTTCCTTCCATGTGATCACACCTACATGACTACTGGCTTTCCAAATCAGAGCAAACATTAACACCCTACCACTGCATTCCCTACACCAAGAACCCTGATTTTAAGAAGAACATCCACGCCACCTCTTGAAGACATCAGACCAAACTCATGATACCACTTCACACTCTCCCACTCCTATTTCCCTTCACTTTCCTGAATCTTGGCACCTCTGTCAGGAGTTCCCTGCCCTGGGCAGCCTGAGAGTGCTGAGGGAAGAGAAGGCAGATCCCCTCACCACGGGCTCCTGCAGCCAGAGGCGGATGAGGGTGGCGAGGGTGTAGTACATCACCAGCAGCAAGATGGGGTTGGCGTGGTGATACCAATGCAGCTCCTGGTTTTTGATGATCATCCAAGTGCTGGAGCAGTTTGTCTGAGTGAGGGAAGTGACTCCAAACAACCTGTGGATAGAAAGAGGAAAAACAAACAACTGGAGAATAAACACCGCTGTTAAAAATCAAATTTTTTGAATATTTTTTAACACCTCTGTTCAAACCCAGCATTTGTCATCCTACCACAGGGAATATTTTCACTCCCTGTAGTTAAAAGGGGTTTTGCACTTGCTTTTCAAGATAATAAGGGCATAATATAATTACATCCACATCCAAGGTGTAAACTGGAACTGACCTGTGCCCTGTAAGCCCAGAGGTGCAGAGAGGAGAAATCTGGTTGTGAGGCTGTTTGGCAAATCACCAGCAAGGTGACATGTCAGAGAGTGAGCAAAGTGACACCCAACACCAGCCCACCCCCTCTGCCAGCAAGGCCTGCAAAGAACATCCATCTCCTCAGCACTCTGAGCAGTTGATTTGGTTTTTAATGCTAATACTGTTAATTAATTGCTCTCTAATGACACAAATGCTTATGAACATCCAGAGCTCCACTGAATTTAATAAGAGCAAGTGTAAGGTGCTGCATCTGGGGCACAACAACTCCATGTATCAGTACAGGCTGGGGGCTGATGTACTAGAGAGCAGCTCTGGAGAAAGAGACCTGGGGGTCCTGGTGGACAGGGGGATGACCATGA
>VYZU01013287.1:35869-63034 GCA_013401355.1 Ceyx cyanopectus
GGGGGTTGTGGAGTCTCCATCTCTGGAGACACTTAAGACCCGCCTGGATCTGTTCCTGAGTGACTTGGTCTAGGTGATCCTGCTCAGGCAGGGGGGTTGGACTAGATGATCTTCTAGGTCCCTTCCAGCCCCTAATTTCTGTGATTCTGTGATTCTGTGATTCTGTGAATTCATGGCTGTTGAGAAGGAAAACATTCTGAAAGGCAATTGTTCTGGATGATCAAATCATTGAGGAAAAAATAAAGTCATTGCACAATTAGTATTAATGGAGCCACAGGATGAATATCCATAACGTGAGATATTTGACTCTTTATGGAAAATCTAGGATCTCACAGTGTTTTTATCAAGTAAAGAACTTATGCTGGAAAAAAAGCTTAGGAAAAAAACCCAAACAACTCCCCAGTAGTTTAAATTTTAGATATGATGTTAGAAGCTTTGTAGATGTTAGATGCTGAAATAAAACTAGCAGGAAATCATAATTAATCTTATTTTTTTTTACTGTACAAGATTTTTCAGAGTTCCAAAGCAAGTGCATAATCACCAGTAGCATACATCAGCATTCACTCCAATTAGTTTTGTTGTATTGACAAAGCTTTTTCATCCACAGTTTGCAACTTTTACAAGGAATAGATTGAAGCCTGAGACATTTAAGGAGAGCTAAGTCTTGCTAGAACAAAAAAAAATCCCAAACTATCATTACTCTGAAAGAATAAAACAAATATTTTATTGTTTGGGGTTTTTTTTGCCCTGATGGGGGATTTAATCCTAAGTAGTAAATGTCTAGATTACTTCTTCCTTTACATAGTAAGAGCCAACATGAAAAGGTGAATGAATCCAAAGAGAAATATGAGATTCAACAGACATGTGCTGCCTGAAATCTGCCCTTTGGCTGCTGTAAAGTGAAATGAATATATGAACAGGAGAGTGGGTCACTGGGGGTTTTGTACCATGGGTATAATACCATGAACTACTAGAGCTCTAGAGCATTTTATTCAACAATTTATCAGCACTCACTCCTCATCCCCATTGTCAACATGAGCCAAAGGCTATCAACTTGAAGGCTTCTTGGAGCTTTTGGGTGGATCCAAGAGGGAAGAAAAAGAAATAAAATATCTTGCACACAAAATGCATTTGTTGTCACTCAGAGGAGCTGACAGAGCTGTGTTTGGAGCTGAGCCAGCCTCAGCCTCCTGCAGCATCCAAGCACATGCAGGGCTGAAAAAAAGAATCCCTATAATCCTACCAGTTAGGAAATTCTACCAGATTTCAGTCAAGTTCTCCTTCTCTAATTTGCTTTTTTTTTTCATACATTTTATTATTGTAAAATCTATTTTCAAATCCATTTTTTTTAAATCCAAAATGCCAATTTTCTATTTTTCATATTAATTCTGCTCTTCTGGTCCTGTACTCACCATATATATGCAAATTATGATGCACCTGGACCAGCAATGTATTTATTAAACCCATTTCACTCCCATAAATCCTGGATCTAGAGGAGCTGCTCCTCACTGCTGAACTCTTGGTTTTTGAGCCTTGCTAGGCACAAGGGTACTCAACACAACATTCTATCAAATTCAAAAGACACTGACATCTTGGGAAGGCTCATTCTGGCTGTTCCAGCCTCATCCAATATTAATGCTGCTTTGTTTTCAGAGACAGAGAGCCATCTTCTCCTCTTCAAAGCTTTTAAAGGAATGATTGCCATAAAACATCTCAGCATTTACAGCAAGCAACATATATTAGGGCATTAGTCAGTTCTGCATCCTTCATTCCACAGACATCTTTACATTCAGTATTGATTGTGATCAGCTCTCTTTGTGCCCAGCTCTGATCATAGTGTGACTTCATCTTAGCCAACACACATATCTACCATCAGTGAGGTCAGAATGAGCCCTAAGTGATAGAAAACAGATGCTAAATAATAGAAGCAGAAAGATGCCTGCATGCAGGAGATAAATAAAAGACTGAGTCCATTTCCTAATGGAAATAACTGCAAGATGTAATAGCTTCATCCTTCTGTTCTTGCAAAGAAGCAAAAAGAAGGGTTTTCAAAATCCTCACCAGTATTCTGAAAAAAACATTTGGTTGAGAAGAAGAAAAAGCACAGCAGAAATAATTAGAAAAATGCAGAAATTAGAAAGGATCAAGAGGAATTTGAATGTTTGACTGAGGAATGCTCTGAAACAACACCCTGAAAAACAGTTCTTACAGGAAAGATGGCATTTTTTGTCCAGTTCCTACTCCATAAGCTTGTTTTCCCTGCAAACCTTCCTATTGGATCTGTGAATCATCCTTCTGGCAGATGCTCCTTCATGTGTTGTGATTCTCAAAGCTAAAAGCTCTGTCCCTAAAAAAGAAAACCCACTTTTGATATCAGTCTAGCATTAAAATGCAGAAGAACCATTCCCATTTTAATTGAAAACAGAAAAATTCCTTTTGCACCCACAGAGGGCTTGAGCTGCTGAAGTACCACATCTTTTATTACTGCACTATGTACACTGGGAAAACTTCTTCAGCATGTGTTATTTAATTATTGCATTAATACAGTATAAGAATTAGTGTAATTAGTTGTGGTATTCAGCATGGAAAAATACATCTATGCCTCATATACTGAATTATCAAACAGTAGTTACAGATCTGTTAGGTCTGTGAATTTTGCCTCCAGTCAAAATGATCTGGAACACTGTAAAAAAATTTATTCTAAAAAAAATTATTGTAAATAATTTGTCAGTTCAGATCTTGTGTGTTCTGCTCTTTTAGAAGTTGATTTCAGACCAAAATTTGCCTCCATGTCCAAGGCCAGGAAGGGAAGAAATAATTCAGATGAAGGACACACAGTAATTCCTGTACTGAACAAATCACCTGTGGTGGAATTCCAATTTAGAAAGGTATCCAGTCTTGATTTCAATTGATAGCAAATCCTCCGCTGCCTTATTATTTCCTCTGAACCTGCATGAAAATTACAGTTTGAAGCAAAACTCTGCACAAGCCACGCCAAGAGCTGCATTTCTGGATTTAATATTTCAGTGACAAGATTTTTTTTGCTGGGGTCAGTACATCTGGGATGGTTCTTCACAGCAATGGCACTGGAGGTGGCTGCTGTGCTGGGTTGAGCTTGGGGAATCTCTCACTGGAGGAATTCTGGATTTGCTGCATTTGATGAACTGCCTGAAGCTTTATTTCATCTGGATATCTCCTCTTGTATATTCATTTCACTGTCCTCATGTGGAGGGAGAGGGGAGTGGTGCCTTTAAGTCTGGGATAGGAGAATGAAGTACCAATTCTGTCTGACAGCTGAGAGGGAGATGCTAAAAGTGACCAAACCAGAGGAAAAAGTAAGAAGAAAAGAATAAGAGAAGGAGAGAGAAAAGAAAATGGGTAACAGGCAAAACTTCAACAGAAAATGCCCAGAAAAGGGGAAAAAAAATAGCTTTTCATGGTAGGGTGGTGGTGGAAACAGCCCCTCTCCAGGCTTTGGATCAGCTCCCTACATACAGGGAGAACGTACAAAACATGGAGTTTGTTTCACAGGCCACGTGCTGAAGACTGAGATTGGTGAAGAAAAATACCTGAAATGCTGAGAAGCTGTATCCCAAACCCCAAGCTTTGCTTGAAGAGTGAACACATGAGCTACACGAGTTATGATCCATAAATTATAGCCTATCCCAAGGGAATCCCCTGAGCCACTCCACTCCTCCCAGCACATCATTTGGCTATGAGCCCAAAGACATCAGTGCCCCTGGAAAGGAATCAAACCAGTCCCCTGGTACCTCCAGGCCCATCCTTGCCTTCCAGAAGGTTGTTACTCCCCAGGCTGGGAATTCAGACCACACCAGGGCACGTTGAGCTGACACATTTAAACAGCAAGAGCAGGAAAGAGGTAGGAAAGTTGGCTACAGTGCATTAAGCATCCCAAAGAATTAGGGTTAAGATGAGCAGGAGGCATTTGGTTTCACATGGCTTTTTAAGAGATAAAAAAAAAGCCCAGGAATGAATGGGAAAATTAGCTTTTGTCTTTCCAAATCACATACTAAGATTCCACAGAGATGGAGCTGATCTTTCAAGCCTTCTCCTCAGCTCAGCAGGACAGTTGTGGAGGGAGATACTGCAGACACAATCCTCAGGCCACAGCTGGACTGAAATTATTCCATTTATCCCTTTCAGAGCAATCCAAGCTTTAAAAAGCATTGCTTGTACTTCTAGCACTTCAAAGCTCTAGACACTGCTTGGGTTCAGGAGTGGATAATTCAGAATTAAATGGCATTTTGCCATATTAACAATAACACCCCCAAAAAAACTGAATGGTTTGGGTTGAGTATTATGATAAATTTCAGCTTAACAGTTAATAACTGGGTTTTTTGGGATATATCTGAAAACACAGAGTAAGATTGCAAGTGTTTCCCTTCAGAGTGTTGCTATCACAACCCTGTAATACAGGCAAACACACAGTGAATGTGGGCTTGGTGGGTAGGGAGATCACTAACTTTTGTTTTAATGTCATCAGACTTCTATAGCTCTTTAGCAGATGTCTACATACTATTATTTTTCTTTTTTTTCTCTCTAACCAAGTCTTGGTTTCCATTGCTTCTACTTCTAAAGCTTTTCTGGCAATGACAAAACCAGCCCTGGTGGATCTCCCACCCTCTTCTGAGCATCAGGGACTTTTCTTTTCAAGGAAAACTAATTTCAAGCACACATCTCTCACGTGAGAAACCTCATGAAATAAAACCACAAAACCATACAGAACACAAGGAATTGAAAATGAGTGTGCTACTATCATCCAGATAATGTGGATAGAGAGAAATTAAGAGCCATTAATCCAGGAAGCTGTAGAGAAGAAGGGATGGTCTTAAGGGCTGTGAATTCTAGAAAAGCCTGCAAAAAAAACTGCGAATACAACACAAATCTTAATTCAGGGAGAACAAAAGGACCATCTAAGCAGCCACAATAAAACCACTTTACTCTCCAGTGAATTAACATCTTTAAAACAGGATGTTAAATAGTATCTGCTCAAAAAACTATTGTTTGGGTTGGTTTTTAAGTAACCAGATAATGGAATTTTCTCTATGTGACTGGAAGCTGTTAAGGGCTGGGCATCCATTAAAAATGACCAAACCTAAAACATTCAAATACTTCATATATCTGAAATAATGCAGCTGCCCCGAGAGGAATTTCAGTCTGAACATAAAGATTTGTGAGCTATATACTGCATTTCATGCTATAATAGAGCTTTGTGCTGCTTCTAGTCAAAGCCCATGGTGTGCATTCACTGCCTCAGAGACAGCAAGTCCCCATTGTTATCACTAATTCTAGATGTGGGACCATCAATCCCTTGCCTACTGAGACAAAAACCATCCTCTAAAGCCTCCTGGGAAGGTTTCTCCTACCAGGGGGTTTCCTCTCTGGATCCCCAAACTGTTTTACCACCCATGAGGCAGCTCAGCTGAGTTTCTGAGGAGCATTAATATTGATGTTGCACTTTTTAGCACATCAGTGAGCTAGAAAAGCTGCAGTGTGGCTGGGGACCTTTGCTGGGACCTGCTGGTGATCACCTGGTGAATAACCACAGTGCAAAGCAGCCACTCCAGTGTCTTTTCATGGAATTGTTTAGGTTGGAAAAGACCTTTAAGATGTTGAGTCCAGTGTGTGATTCTGTGCAAACCCAAGGCATGTTCAGACCCATCCCTGGGCACCAAGCTCCCTGTTGCCAGAGGGTGAGTTGGGCACCTCAGCACACAGCAGTGTGACATCTTTCATCATCTGTGACATCTTTCCATGCCAATTAGCAATTGAGGTTGCTGGCTTTCCAGAGCTGCCAACAGTTCCACCTCAGAAAAGCCTCACACAGGCAGAGCAGGGGATGTGAAGGCAGGACAGGCTGCTCTCAGAAGTTGTCAGGAGAAGGATCAATGCATCCACACAGATAGGCCACCAAGGGGAAAACCTCAGCAGAAAAGGGGACGGAGCTTCAATAACTCCAGAGAGCATCAACATTTCTCCAGCTGGTGCTACCTGAGCAGACCACCCAAGTGACCCTGCACCACAACTAGCCTGTTACCTTAAGAGCCTGACTGTTACCACTCAGAATAACATGAAAAAGAGTATTTTTTTTTATTTGGAAGTGTGGGTTTTACCTTTGAGGCAACATGGCCTATGATCTAGAAACCTAAGGGCACAGATTGCAGCCAAAAACTCTGGGGTTTATTCCAAGCTCTGGTTATCTGGGAGGGGGTTATGCAATTCACCTAACTTTCCTGTTGGGGAACTTTTCCACCTCTGAAAGAGAATGATGTTACTTCTCAGACACACTGCTAGGCTCAGTGATGCCTCTGGAGGACAGAGAGATTTTTCCACTTCTGTGGTGGTGAAACTGAAAAAAAAACCCCAAAAAAACAGCAAGAGTGATTGACACCTCACTTAAGAGATGTTGTTCCATTGAGCTGAAAACACAAAGAGCTACATAAATACTAAATATTTATCATTACAACTTCTGGGCACAGCAGAGGATGAAAATACTGGTGAGTAGGTCTCAGGAACACAGTACAGAGGGATTTCTATAAGGGCATGTGGTGGCAGGACAAGGGGCAATGGTTTTAAACTGGAGCAGGGGAGATTTAGATCAGAAATTAGGAAGAAGTTCTTCCCCAGGAGGGTGGTGAGACACTGACATTTCAAAGCACCCCCAGAAAGAGGCACCTCTGGCTGCTGTTACAGCAACACATGGCTCTCTGGGGGCAGGAGACAGCAGGGAAGTGGCAAGTTGCCAGAGTGAGGTCATGCAGTGGCAACTGACTTCTCTGTTTCCAGACACTGCACATGCATTTCTGGAGTGCCCAGGCTCCCCTCTCCCCACTAAAGACAACCATGTGTGGCCAGGACCAGTCCAGCTCACACAGGAACAGATCCAGGTGGAGCTGGAAAGTCTCCAAGGAGACTCCACAGCCTCTCTGGGCAGCCTGGGCCAGGCTCTGACACCCTCAGAGTGAAGAAGTTTCTCCTCGTGCTGAGGTGGAACTTCCCATGTCCCACCTTCGTCTGCAAGAGACATCCTGGCTCTCAAAGCTTTGTCATCAAGACAAAGGCAGTGGCTAGTCCAGCATGGTTTGGACTCTGACTACAAAGCTGTTGCTGCTAGAGGATGATGGAAAGAGAAGAAGGGCAGGGGGATCTCTGCCTTGGCAGGGGGTGCTGCAGTGCCATGGTGTAAGTGGCCAAAAAAACTCAGGCATGAAAAGCTGCTGCAGCCACAGGCAGCTCAATATAGGATATGTAATTAACTTGAAATACTGTCCTGTCAAACCCTGGCCTCTGACCAGCTTCCATGGCAAGCCCAAGAACATCAGCAACTCCCAAGAGGGTCAGAATTCTGCCTCCCAGAGGTGAGTTGTCTCAGAGACAGGTGCCAAAGATGGTCTGCAGCAAGGACTGAGTGGCTGCAGCTCAGGTGAAATGTGTGGCCCAGCTCTTGGCTCCAGTGGAGCTGCAAAAGCAGCAGGAGATTGGTGCCTTGCCCTGGAGAGAGGAGAGACCCTGCCAGCAATGTTAGTGATCAGCTAAATCTTGCTGTTTGGCAAGAGCTGCTCTCACACCGAGATTTTTATTAGCACACTTAGCCTTTAATTTAGGCAAAAAAACACCACAGCTCGTGTCCCACCCTGATCTAACAACTCTAGGAATATTTTTCAGACTGTGCTTAAGCATTTATTCATTTCTCACCCTGGATAAACACAGCATTTGGGCCACAAATTCTGAATCTGAGTTTTCAGGGAGGTTCAAAAGGAGGATTTTGGACTGGACTTAGATCAGATAAGAAAACAAAACTGGACTTTCTGACTACACCATCCATGGGAAGCATCAATATAACAGACACTCAAAAAATATAGATTTAAGCAAGCTTATTACTAATCACTGCAAAACCAAGTTAAAAAGTCCTGCTTCAAGAGATTTACGGGCACCTTCCAGCTGAAAATTTCCTGTTGCAAAGACAGCTTTAGATGAGACTTCCCCACTCAGACTGGAACAAAGCCAGCAGCTCTGCAATCCCAAATTCCCATCCATGGAAATAAGATGGGGAATAACATACTGCTGAGAAGTGGATGATGATCCCTGGACTCCTGGGTTTGCTTCACTATTTTGTAAGGGTGATGTCTTCCCATAGATGAAACCATTTTGAACCTTACTTGCCTGAAAACTCCAAGCAACACAAGACAGACCAAACTCTGAGGCAAGCACACAGGTTTTCATTTACATTGGATTACTGGATCCTTAAATGAATAGGCTTCTAAAGCAGAGTTTTGGACAGGAATAACTTTACTGACTCAGGATAAACTTCATACCACTGCCCTGATCCTATTTCTTCATGTTGGCAAAGCCTTATCGTTGCCCCAATTACACCCTTGTGCCAAAATAAACAGCATCAGGAAGAGAGGAGGCAGCAATCTGAAAAATGGCAAGCATAGCCTTGCATATTTTTTCAGGCTGTGGCACTGGAGTAGGAGATTTCTGAACTCAGTTCAGCTCTTTGACTTGTTTTTATTAACTCAGGTGAAGTTTCAGTCAGAGATGGGCTCTTTGCTTGATTTTGGTTTTAATTGGATAACTTCTTTCCCATTGTTTTCCCACAATGCAGAAGATGAAGTGATAAATGAGAGTGGACATTTTATTTCACAGAGATCAGTTGGTAATTAATCAGTGTCCATTTATGCAAATAGTTTAGCTCCTAACTGAAGGGTAAATTCACATTAAATTAATTGCTCTCCTATGCCATTTAGGAGCGCACTTTCCAAGGCACTGCCTTGAACAACAGCTCCTCACTTCTCCACTGCAGGCTGCTCGGGAGAAGAAAAGCTGTTGGTGGCAGAGGCAGCTTCATTCTGCACATCTCAGGTCCACAAAGCCAGTAGAGCTGAAACTTTAAGAGATTAATTGCTTGTAGGATAAAAAAAAAAAAGCTAAAATATTTCATATTATTAAAATATATATTTACTGCACCTTCTGTTGAGTTACCATCAGTGTTTTGTATAGTCAAAGATAATTTCCTATGTAATTTAGAACATGAGTCCCTCACACATGTCAAAAGCAGAGAAGCCAACAGTGGCAATTCAAGAAGAAAATATCATTTTCTGATTACAGAAACCCGAAGTCCAACACTGGAACCTTTTTTTAACCCAAACTCTGAAGGCATTTTTTTTTTCTGCAATGAGGCAGAGGCAACTTACTTGAAATTTTTTTTTTTTTCATTTCAAAAATTAGTGACTAATTTAAGGTGACATTTGTACTGAATTAAATTACATCATAATTTGTACAACTCAGAGAATTACAGAGTTGTACTATTTACAAAAGACACCTACACTAACAAAATGGTTTGAAACCTAAGCTTCCTCTCCTAGATAAAATCTTATTGCTGTCTGGTGAGAAAAACTTCTGAGGCAATATCCTCATCCTTCTCTGCTTCATACACAGAGAAATCAATATAAAGATGTTGGGGAAGCTAGGAGCATTTTAGCCACTTAGCACTGGAAATGATCCCTTCTCCTACCTTGACCTCTAGGTGGCACAAAAGAACCTAAACTAAGATTTTTTTTCCCCATTTTCAGGTAATTTTACATCCTCCCAATCAGACTCCTCCAGTCAGCAGTTCCAACATCACTAGATACACATCTCTTAATCTGTACTAAATGAAATGTCAAAATCAGTATGAAAATGATAGCTACTGGAGCTGGGCAGCTCATTTTCTACTGCTTTTAATGCTGCATTGAGATATAAATCATTAATTGATTCTCCACAGTACATCAAATACACTTTCAACTTCCAACATATAAAAGGAACAAGAGGCTTCATATAAAGTCAAGGTTTATACTTAAGGATTACTACAGCACTAGAAATGTACACCATAAAAAAAACAATTTACAATCATAATCCAGCAGGAAAAAAGGTAGCAATGAGTAAAATACATCCATTAAACCATCTCATTGTAGACTAGAGTATGTAAAAAGTAAAAGGGTGAGTGATATCCCATCCAATCAATATTTCCAGCAGAAAGAACTGCTGCTTTTTGACTTCAGTGATGTAGCTGTTGGTGGGTTCTGCATGACCAGAGGGAATCTTTGTATTGAAGTCTGGTACCATGTGCAGATGAAGTGCCCCAGCAGTCTCTGCACACAAGGCTGGCACCACTACATGCTTTCTGCCCCAGGTAGGACACAGTGCCATTCCACCTCAGAGCATTTCTTTCTCCATACCCATGCCTGTTATGCTGCCCTAGCACTGATGCCAGTGCCTGTTTCCTTCACCTTCCTCCTCAGCTGAACCATTCCCATTCACACATGAAGATTTCTCAGACCAAAACCAAAATCACCTTCTCCACCTGAGCTGCCCCAGCTCTCTGCATCCAATTGTCCTGGGGGGACTTTCCCTGATCTCTAATCCAAAACTACTCAGTTGGAAATGCTTCTGAAAGACTAATGTGAAGTTAAAAATCATCACAGGGAAGTGTTTGCATCAGTGTGTGATTCAGACTCACACAACGTTAGGGACTGGAAGAGACCTCAAAACATCAAGTCCAATGCCCCTGCCAGAGCAGGGTCACCTAGATCAGGTCACAGGAACAGATCCAAGTGGGTTTGAATGTCTCCAGAGAAGGTCACAACCCCCCTGGGCAGCCCCTTCCAGTTCTGTCACCCTCACCATGAAAAAGATTTTTTGCCATATTTATGTGGAGCCTCCTGTGTTCCAGCTGCACCCACTGCCCCTTGTCCTATCATTGCATGTCCCTGAGCAGAGCCTGGCTCCATCCTCCTGACACTCACCCTGTGCATGTTTACAACCATCAATGAGGTCACTCCTCAGTCTTCTGTTCTCCAGGCTAAAGAGCTTCAGCTCCTCAGCCTCTCCTCAGCAGGGAGATGTTCACTCTATCTCTGTGGCTCTGCAGCAGTTCCCTTGACCTGAGGGGCCCAGCACTGGACACAACACTCCAGATGCAGCCTCAGCAGGGCAGAGCAGAGGGGCAGGAGAACCTCTCCACCTACAAACCACCCCCTTCTGATCCCCAAAAGGTGCCATTGGCCTCCCTGGCCACCAGGGCCCATTGCTGGCTCATGGTCACTGCTACCACCAGCACCCCCAAGTCCCTTTCCCCTGCACTGTTCTCCAACCAACCTGTGCTGGTACCTGGGGTTGCTCTTCCCCAGATGCCAGTCTCCCCTTGCCTTTGTTATATTACATGTGATAACAGAGCACAGCACAATCAAAGAGGAAAGGAATTTCTCTTACCTGGCATAGAAATCTTTGGGTGGCACAACCTCCTGAAAGAACTGCAGCTGGTACAGATAGAGCCCAACCAAGTGCCCTGCACTGAAGATGGCCATCAGCACACACAGGCAGCTGAATATCAGTGGATCAAACACTTGGCAGCAGGACCACCACGTGCACAGTCCCAAAAACACAAAGAAATACACAGCTGAGGTCAAAGATGGCACCATCATACCTGTAAAAATCAAAACAAGGAGGGTTGGGAAAGTGGGGCAAACACCAGTATTTGTTAAACCTTAAACCAGCCCAGAAGTGTATTAAACAACTAATTAACATCCAATTAGTGTTTATGATATTTAAGAGTGCTTTAGCTTTCAGACTAAAAGAAAAGGATCTTCTTCCACTGGATGACCAGTGAAGAGCCTTCTCATAAAGCTCATGATATTCTGAGTTACTACAACAATTAGACACCTAACCCTGACACACAGACTAAAAATAAGAGATGTAGATAAAATCTAAAGAATATTCAGTCAGTGCTTGATTTTTACCTCTTAGAAACTTGTCATTTTCATAGGAGAGACTCTGCTGTCTTGGACATGTGTATTGGTTAATACCCTGCTGTGTGGTTAAGTGAAACTGGTGCAGCTCTGCCTGTAGCTTGCTGAGGATTCCACAGGCTCACAGATGGGACCACAGAGCTCATCTGTTCCAACTGCCTTCATGCTAAGGGCTGTAAAACTTCACCCATCAATTCCTACCCCAAGCCTGCAGCTATTTCCTTCCTTCTTTCAAGAAGATGCTTTGTCTTACTTCAGAGAAGGAGAATCCACCACATCCATCCACAGATAAGTTTGTTACAGCCAATTACTCTGGCTGTGAAAAACTCAAATTGCATTTCTGAGGGGAACTGTCTAGATTTACCACTTACCTACCGCCTCATATTGGAACTTCTACTAAATGAGATGTCTGTGAAAAAAAATGGAGGCACTTTGTACTTTGTCAGTACTTTAACTGCACTCAAATCACCATTCATCTTTCTGTTTCTTGGCACAGTAAGGAAGGAAAGGATTTAACTAATTAAGCTCAAGGTCTCTCTCTAGAATACAGGCTTCCCAGACCTCAAGTTCTTTTCACAGCTCTCCTCCAAACACCTCCTGGAGTGTGTTGGAGTTCCACAGACAAGCTGCCCATCTGAAATCCTGCCCAGCCACTGCTGGTCCTTCTGCTCCCCCCTCCCTGCACCCATGAAACTTCAGGAGTGCATCAGGCTTTGTTTGTTTGTTTTTTTAATGTTATCTCTCTTTCCTGACATCAGGGGTCCACATAAGCTATTTTTTTTTACCCTTTTCAGATGCTTTAGTTTATATTTAGCTACCTTAATGCTATCAGATAATCTTACCTTACTCTAAGAGGCTGCCTTACTGAGAGAACCACATCTGACCAGGGCTTGTTATTCCTTCAACATGCTCTGTACTGTTGTTTTATACTTCACTTACTAGTACACTTGTATTTATATATTTTTTTTTAAGGTTTTGTGAATGCAGTTCCTTTTTACACTTGGAAGTGATGCAACCAAATCTATGAATTCACATTCTAATATATATATAGTATATATCTCTTTTAATGTGCCACTATTCATCAATTCACATTCTAATAATGAGAATAAATAGTCCTTATAATATGCAACTGTTCACCAATTCACATTCTAATAATGATAATAAATAGTACCTATAATGTGCAACTGTTCACCAATTCACATACTAATAATGATAATAAATAGTCCCCATAATGTGCACCTATTCACCAATTCCCATTCTAATATATAGCCCCTTATAATGTGCAACTATTCACCAATCCCATTCTAATAATTATAATATATAGCCACTTATAATATGCAATTATTCACCAACTGGTTATCAAAAAAAGTCATATATGGAATGATAGACCCACACAGTATGAGTACAAAAATATATCAATATAAACTAAGCAACTCAGCATATTCCAGTCCCTGCCAAAAAGTTGATTTAAATCAAATCAGCAGCAATTTTTTCCCTTCCAAATTTCCACAGTTCCTCCCACCAGTGCCACAGAGCTGAGACCTCCTTCGTTAAATGCATCAGCTGATGGGCTCTGGAAGAAACATCTGAAAGGCACCAACCTGCTGAACCAAGAAGGATGGTAACAACCACTTTTCCAGTGGTGATGATCATGTTGCCAATGAACTCCTTCAGCCTGGAGGCCAGGAAGGCAACCCTCCTCAGCAGCTTCAGCTTCATGGTCTCCTCAAACTCCCCTTCACCACAGTCTTCCTCATCCAGGTCTTCCTCGTACATCAAAGCATCGTCTGCCTCTATCTTCTCTCTCACAGCCTAATGCAGGAGGAGGGAGAAAATAAATGAATGCAAAAAAAAAAGACAGAGACACAAAGAATATTGACATTAAAAAACATGAACATACGATTAAACACTAAACTCTTGTAACCTTTGATTACTTCAGCTCTGCCTCAAGAAAAAAGGATGCCAGAGGTGGTCTCTCTTCTCTCACAAATGGTGAGAGAAGCTGATGGTGAAAGGAGAGAAAGTGAGCAGTAGAAGTAGTGAAAGTTTTGAGTGACCTGCAACAATTTAGCAGGGGAAATGAGACCTGGGGCTTAGAACTACACAATGGAAAAAGGAAAAGGAGGAAATGTGTGAAGTCCCCTCAGAGCTGAGTAGTTTGTGAGGAATTGGCAGTGGCCTTCATGGGGTCTCCATCAACCCTTGGAGACCAGAAGATGTGCACAGCTATCGAGTGGTGCAGAAAAAATCATCAACCCATGGTGAGAATCTGCAGGGAAAGCACAAGGCCCACCCAAAGATAAAATTTATGGAAAAATTAATCATTCACAGACATGAAGAGGGGCATTTTTTTTTTAAAGTAGTATTTTTGAGCCAGGTTCTCACTTGGTGTAACAGCCTAGATGTGCTTTGGCACTAATCTGAGCTGGTGGCTAACCTGAGTTCTGGCCAAGCAGCATCTCTGTGAAAGCAAGAAAGAGTCTATTGGTATTTTTCATCAGAAAAGCAGTTTTCTATTTATTGGTGACCTCAGGCAGCAAAAGAATTCCTCATCAACAGATAAAACTGCTCCAGAACATCTGGACTCTCAGCCTACTTCACCAGATTCTTCAACACCACTTTACGTGGATTCCCAAAGGAACAAAATCCCGTGGTCTCCATCTCACCTCCAAGGTCAGTGCCAACTTTCTCCTCTTACTTTGGAGCATTAACAATAGGAATGCCTAGAAAACAAGCAGCATTCTTCTCAAGAGTTTGAAATACAGTAGAGTTGATCTGGGAAATCTACCTTTCTTTGGGACATGTGACAGAATATCCTGTGGAGAAGACCAGGACAGACAGTATTGTGCTGGGCCAGGATACAGATGATGAGGAGATGATGATCCAAATTTTCCATGGATTGAAGTTGATGCACTTTAAGCATAGATAAAATCTTCCAAGTTGATATCACCAAATAATTTAATTTCCACTTTTGTTTAGATATGAAAATATTAAATCCAAATTCTACAACGTTAGGACCTCACAAACACTCATGGCAAATGCAGAATAGCCTACTTCTGGTGTTACTGTAGCCTCAGCTGTTGGGAAGAAAACTTCAGCTTTCTGAACCTCAGCAAATACCAAACTGATTGTCCAAGTCTTCCTTCTAAAACTACTGCTGTTTGGAGTTGGGATTCTTCACCTGCCCTCCTCAGCTTCAGACATCAAGCACCAAAAAATTATCAACACCAACCATAACCTGCAGTCCCAGTTCCCACAACAGATGCACATTATCCTCCAACTTTTTGGCACAGCCTGAAGTAGCAGTGACATCCCTGTGCAAGGACTGATGGGTTCAGAGAGCAGGGCTTTGCACCAGCACCCCTGGAAGAGCTGGGGTAGCTTCTGCACCTCACTCTACCTGCAAGTGCTTTGAAGGATGGGACTTAAATCCTTAAGCTTTGTCTGCTTCCCAGTGGTGTCATCCATGACCTAGCTGGTGATTATTTCAGTGAAAAAACAGCTAAAACTATAGGTTTTATTTCCATTTTATTCTATTTTTTTTGGGGTACAAACATATCTGTTTGTAGTTCATTATCCAAGGTGAACTCCAGGAGCTGCAAGGCCACCCTTGGATTCCCACTCTCACATTCACCTCCCACCAACTGGATTATCTTCCCAGTTTCTCACCTTGAACACTCCCAATGTCTGCAGGCAAGCAAGCAGTGGATGGTTTTTCCATCCACCTTGGTGATAATGTGCCTGTTGTTTTAACACTTGCTGCTGCTGAACGTGCCCATCAGACAAACCACTGCTCCAGTCAGACTGGTCTGCAAAGCTCTTTTTACTGGGTGGATTAGTCTAAAGCTACAAACCCATGTTACATGGGCTGCAGTTAGAAAAATACTTTTACTTCCATAATAAATTACTTATTATGCAATTACAGGATCCCTGTGGATGCTGATTAAATCAAATAAACTTCTCCATTCAAGGAGTCTAGAGCATTTGTGAAGCCATAAACATGTGTTTCCATGACCTTTGCTCTGCAGAGCAGGGCCCCAGGACTTTCTATAAACAAACTAAATGCAGTTTTAAGTTTTTCAGGAATCGTGTGGAAGTCCCAGGAGTATTTATTGTACAACAGTGTTTTTTTAAACTGCCAAATTGAGATAGAGAACAGGCAAAGAAACAGTACAGCCTCTGTGGCAGCTATGGCAGCTACTATTGTGGCCAGGGCCAGAATGTCCATTAAGCTACTTTTGGGGCTGCTTTATTCACATCCACATGTTAAAGGTTTCATCTGGTACAGTATAAACACTACTGCACAAAGATATCCTCTAGTCCCAGAGAGATTTACTATCAGGAAGCCTCAATTCCAACCTAAACCCTATTTCTGCTTTGGGACACTCCTTACTTTCTACCCACGTTTCATGGCATTGTGTCTGCAAACTCAAATTCTATCATTTAATTACTTTTGTGATCAAGAGAGAACACAAAACTCTTCAGTAATTCAAATAACAGCAGCAAGATGTAATTAACTGTTACACTAATGCTAATCAAGTCTCAGAATGGACACAACTCCTATCCCTGCAAATCCATTGCATTTATTACTGGGACCTCTCAAGAGTGCACTGCTAAACTCACAAGAATAAGTTCTCAGGGGGGTTCAGGTGCTTCCTCCTCCTGGTTGGCTCATAAATGCTGTAGAAATAACCTCTTTTGCAGTATTTTGACATTTCCTCCCAGGCAGAACCAGGAAACAAACAGAGGGGAGTGAGAAAATGAAAAACAAGCCTGAGAAAAACAAGCCCAAGAAAAACATTCAGTTCCATACAGTTCACCAATTTTTAACTGGTTACTTCCAGAGTTTTTAGCAAAGGTTGAATGGTCTCAGGTCAGCTCAGTTTCTCCAATTATCTATTATGTGGGTATTTAAGCAGTGAAAGAGCTGCAGGGGCGAGTACCATTAGCAAACAATGTCAAGAATCTTGACTCTTTTCTCCAAGGATTGCAGGTGGCAGAAACATAACTTTCATTAGCTAGGTGTGACACAGATAAAAGCATTTTGGAATGGAAACAGTAACCTAAAATTTCTATTACTCAACTGAACCCCTGAAAAGAAAAAAATCTAAATTAACTAATCAAAGTCCTATAGATCTTAATAAAAAAAAAAAAAAAAAAAAAAAAAAAATTAAAAAAGAAGGAGCTCAAGGGGGGTAACCTGNTGATGGAGCTCAAGGGTGCTAACCTGGGTTAAAGGTCTACCTGGCACTGGTTAGACTGGTGAGGAATGTGCCACCAGAACTCACATTCAGTGTGTTTGGCAGCAGGGACTGACACACACTTCCATGGTCAAGGTCCCTGTGGGAAAGAATCATTTGTCACCAAAAGGATTTTTGTGCTGTTTCCTGGAAGCACATTGGGACTGGGGCATTCAACAACTCAGAGGAAATTAAAAATGAAAAAAAAAATAATCAAAGAGGAGGGCTGTTGTGAAGCAGGATAACAGGAAAGCTCCCCATTAAATCCTGTGTACAATAGGTATTGTACTGAGAGGGCCAAAGATGATTTCACTTCCTAACGGATCCCTCACACCTGAGAAAACACTGAGTGACTTCAGCACAGGGCTCACTTGGCCAAAATGGAAATTGGAGTTTCACATCTCAGCTTCAAAAAGCTGTCAGGCACATAAGCCAAATGGGAAAGAGCAGGGAGCTCACAGGCAGAGTTTGGGGTTTGGCCTGAGATGATGAAAAGGAAATAGGAAGAGTTGGGTTCTGACTACAAAGCACAGTTCAGCACATACTGCAAATGATCTGGCACAGGTATGGGAAGCAGCACACCACCCATATCAAGGAGTTCCTGGACCAAGGAATAGACATTAAAGCATTATATATATATTTTTTTTAATATANATTATAATACATATGATATATTTATTTTTTAATATATATAATTATTCATCTTGCTAAGGAGGACAATAGAATGGTAAACAGCCCAACCATGGGGTTGTGGTAATTTAACACTATTTGCCAAGAGGCTTGGGAACTTCTCCAGTACCACCCTGAAGAGCCCCAGACAACTGGGATGAAAAGGAGAATGGGACACCTAATCTACAAGAGGATCCCAAATCTTGCAAAACCAACTTTAATATAATTAATGAGGGGGGTTAACATCTGCTTAACATCTCTGCACCTCAACATTTGGAACTGAGGAACTGCGAACATCACAAGGTGAAGTGATACAGGAGCCTCACCAGCTCTTCTGAAGCCACAGCAAGGAGGTATTAAATCCTACTCACACCGTGTCCAAAGCACACTGAGACCAGCTGAGCTGGGCCACTCCTCCAGAGGTCAAAAGCAAAGAAATATTTATAACTAATTAGAAAATGAAAGCCAGTGCTATGGAGGGCTGAGGGGGAAAGAGAGAAGGAAAGAGGGCTGAGGAGGGTAAAGAGAGAAGGAAAGAGGGCTGAGGGGGGTAAAGAGAGAAGGAAAGAGGGCTGAGGGGGGTAAAGAGAGAAGGAAAGAGGGCTGAGGGGGGAAAAGAGAACGAGAGAGGACTGAGGGGGGAAAGAGAACGAGAGAGGACTGAGGGCAAAAGAGAACGAGAGAGGACTGTGAGAAGTGTCACCAGGAAGCTAAAAGCAGCTAAGAAGTTTCAGTCCTCTCTGAGGTTTTATTTCCTCCTTTACCACCTGTAGTATTTTCCACAATAGGCATTTTCTATCCCTGAAGAGAAGCAAATACTGAGGGAGAAGTTGCAGATGGAGAGAAGCTCTTTAGAGAAACCAGGGCCAAAAAGTCTCATGTTGGTGGAGCTAATCAGCTCAGATGAATGTTGGATCCTGGTAGAATAAGATGATTTATAAGTTGGTGTTTATCTTGGAGAAAATCTACTCAACACAGGCATTAAGGAAGAGGGGATGCCATCTAGACAGGGTTCTGGGCACCACTGTGAACAGCTCAGAGGAAACCTTTGTATCTGAAGGCAAAAAGAAATGGCAAGGTTCTAGAAACTATGAGACCTGGGATATCAAATCTTTCTGGGAGCTGTGCTCTAAGCTGGACTAATTATCCATATTATGCAGGACATTCAGTTAGGTGATATATTAGCAGAATTGTACAACCCAATAGTCTCTGAATCTAACAGTGAATGTCTTCATATCCTCAGTTAAATCAATAAGACCTTGCTCAAATTGCTGAGGCACTGACAGTTCTCAAAACTCAAGAGAGGATTGCAGAACTAGAACTAATTCAGAAAAAAAAAGGCAACAAAAATGACAAGAGAAATGGAAAAAAAAAAAAGACAACAGGGATTGCTTACCTTTAAAAGGACAAATATGCAAGAGAATAAATACATTGGATTTCCCTTCCACCATTTCACCCTGTTTTATAACATGTAATACAAGGGACCTTCCATAAAATTAAAAGGTGTTAAATTCAAAATAAATTCAGAGAGCACTCATGAAATTGTGGAAGTCCTTGCTTCAGGACACCACCGAAGCCAACAAATTAATGAGGTTTTAAAAAGGTCTGGATAATTACATGTTTAACAAGATTATCCAAAGTAGCTGTAATTAAAGACAACATTTTTTGGAAGGGATTTGAAACCACATGTTTTCGGATTAAAGCCAGTCTCTCCCTAGGAGAGATCAGGATAAATTATCATGGTGGGAATGGGAGGAAGGGTGTTCTCTTGCTTGCTGTCCTTACCCAGCTACTTTCAGGATGAGAATATGGTGTAAATGGGCAGCATCTTCCATTAGGCAAGGAATGGCACGTGGGTAGCTCTTGGATTTATTTGGCCCTGCAGCTCCATTGGAGACCTGGAGCCACAGAGAGCTCTCCATGCTCTACGTGCCTGATGTAGGCGTAGGACAAACAGCCCTGTCACTGTTTAGAAAGACAAAGCTAGGAAACAGCATTTTTACCACTCCTCTTTGCCAAGGGACACAAGAAAAAGAGAGACAGATGAAGTCATAGACTCGAGGACACAAACCCAGTCTGTGGCCAAAGGGAGAACCATGCTGGTCCTCCTAATCTCCTGACCAGCACCTTGACTCCAAGCCAAGCTCTCCAGATATTGCTCCCAAACTTTGGTTTTGAAACAATTTCCTCTTCCTTTTTCAGATCCCTAACAAACCCCTGCCTTCTGCAGCAAAGAGCCTCTGGGACCAAGCTTATGGGACAAAGTGACCCAGGGAGCCCATCTGCTTTCTCTAGGAGCATGGATGAGAACCAAGCTCCAATGGGCAAGACCACAGGTGCCCTGAGATGAAGCTGAAACAAAGACTACAAATGCATATTTCATTTAAGATCAACACCTCTCCTAAAGCTAAAATTGGACAACTTCAGACTGATTTTCCTCCCCACCACCATCACTGACAGTATTGGGCAGCTCATACTGTCTGAAGAAAAAGCTACTTCCTATTACCTCTCAGCCTGTATGCACTGTATTTGCATTTTGGCACAGCAAGCACCATCTGCACCACATCAGAAATGTCATACTTGCAGCAGCAGCAGCTGGGAGTTCACTGTTCATTCTTATTTTTCTTCCACCTTTTACACCTTGTGCCTGGCATTGTGCTTTTCAGCATTTGCAACCCCAGGCCTGGCTCCAGTTGAATTCACCTGCTTTAGATTTTCTGAGCCCTAATAAAAAAGGTCTGCAGACACATTTGCTCCAAGTGTGCAACCATTTAGGGGTGGTAATGAGTTGGAGCTCAGCCTGCTATCTGGCAGACCTCCCTACTTCATGACTCACTGTTAATTAAAACCACACTCTTTGCTTATTCCTGGGCTAGCTTTACTTACAAATAATTGAGAGTCTCTCACTGCTTTGCAGCCTCCTCCCCCTGCTTCTGCTCCACAGAATACACCTCTCTGATGGAGATCTGCTGCCCTTAAAGTCACACTCAGTGGAATGAAGTAGGACATTGATTTTTTATTTTTTCAATGAATGCTTGTTGTCCTTAATTTGGGTTCTGATACTGGCTTGTATTTTGAATTGCATCTCAATCCATGGGCAATCTGATCCTTTGTGCTCTACAGCTGGTTTCTGGAGGATACAGAGCTCACCACTCGAAGTGCTACTCAACTCCAGGCATTTTTCTTTCAGCGTGCCCATAAAATGACTGCAATCTGATGGATTCACACTGAGCTTTGAAAAGGTCACTCTTAGAAGTATTAAACCAATTATTTAACAGCTTTTCTTACATATATGTTTTGGAAGGACTAGGTGGATAACCATTCTTTTTTAATCAAGCCATGATTTGTATTACTTCACTCTCACCCAAAGCAAAGGTGTTGGAGAATCACTCAATGTAAATAATTGCATGCAAAAAAATAAAGCTGCCAGCCACACTCTGCTTCTGCCTGGAATGCTGATTCCACAGGGCTGATTCCTTGATGGAGAGAGCTGTCTGTGGCTAGGCATCCACAGAACTGCAGCCACTTCTCTGATGGCTTCATTGAGCCTGCTTCAATCAGCTGAGGCACTCTACAGAACCCTCCTACAGCCAGTCTCCGAGGACTGGTGGCAAAGCTTCCCAGCAAAAGCTCCTGAACTCAGGAATTGGCTGCAGGGCTGGTCTAACAAACCCAGGGCTATTTCCCTTGGAGGCACAGGACCAAGCTCAACACTCCTCCTGAAGCCTGCATTTGTAAGGCAGTTATGGCTGGAGTCAGAGCATCAGTAGAGAGCAGCACCAAGGCAGCTAAAGCAGAATTCAAACAACTCATCACTCAGTTTTCTCCCCCCGCCCCCCCAATGTACCCTATCATGAAAGAATTGATGATCACCATGTGAAATCCACAGAGTTTGGACTCATTTTTGAGCATGCCAATACTCTCCCCCAGTTCAGACACTGGGCTGTATGCTCTGTATATGCATTAGGCTCCTTACAGCCACTCCTGCCAAATCCATATTCCTAGCAGATTCAGCTGCTTCTGCAGCCTCCTCCTAACATCCTGGAATGGTTTCTGCTAGCTGTGTGCAGACACCTCGACAGAGAAAGCTCAAGTTTGGAAAAAATGTGTTTAAGAGGTAGGGAATTTTCCACTCTCCATTACACCCCCTCCTTTAAAAACCAGGCAGGTTGCTCTGGTGCAAACTCATCCTTTCAGCTGGGAAGATCAGAAGTCCTGAAAGCATCAGGGGGTCAACTCACACAACAGTCACTGCTATCCCTATTTTAGATCAAAATGCCTCAGATAAGAGTTTTGGGGGTCACTAAATCTAAACACAGCTGCTGTGTCCATTAAATATTCTGTACTACATACAGTTTACAGAACATAAATAACATTTGCTGGGTTTTGACTGCCCCTCTGCTCCCAGGGCTCTGGGGAGACCCCCCTGCAGGGCTGGACCCAGCTCTGGAGGCCTCAGCACAGCAGAGCCAGGGAGCTGCTGGAGCAGGGCCAGAGGAGCCCCAGCAATGCTGGGAGGGCTGGAACCCTCTGCTGGGACAGGCTGGGAGAGCTGGGGGGGTTCAGCGGCAGAGGAGAAGCTCCAGGGAGACCCTCTTGGGAACTTCCAGCACTTCAAGGGGCCTGGCAGAAAGATGGAGAGGTACTTTTGAGCAGGGCCTGTTGGGACAGGACAAGGGGGGATGGTTTCAAACTAGAAGAGGAAGACTTAGGCTGGAGATGAAGGAAGAAATTGACACTGAGGGTGGTGACAGGCTATGACAGGCTGCCCAGAGAGGTGGTGGCTGCCCCATCCCTGACACTATCCCAGGGGAGGTTGGTGCTCTGAGCACCCTGCTGTAGTTGCAGATGGCCCTGCTCCCTGCAGGGGCTGGATGAGATGACTTTTAATGGCCTCTTTCAACCCAAACCATTCTACAATTCTAATTAGAATTTCTTTAATATTTCAAATGACCCTTTATGGGTATAGCCCTAAATTCTAACCTGCTGCCAAATCCATTTTGTGCAGCTCCAACAATAAAGCAGATTTAATGCTGATAAAATCACCTTCCATGAGACACAGCAAAAATTTACATCTGCTCATCAGACCAATGTCTACAATGTGTAGTTAAAAGCCCAATTTGCAGGCAACCCCCAGCTGCCAGGACAGCCCCTTGGAATTACTTCAGTAGAAAGCTCAGCCCTGAGTGTGATCTCCCACATGCCAGAAAATCAACCAGCTTCTGGCAGTACCACATACCAGACAACATGGCACCATCCAGAGAGGCTTTTCCCCCAGTCTACAGTGGCACCAACATGGGCAAGCTGATCCTCCTAAAGACTTTACCCACTTCAAAGCACAATTTCTGTTTGGAATGAGCAAGTTGCATCCATCTCCCCTAAAAATGGGAGTATTGAGAGTAAATAAGATGACATTCCACCCCTATGTAAAAGGAGGCAGAAAATGAAACGCAAGGCATGCTAGACAGTCTGATAAAAAACATCTTAAGATTAGGAGGAATTTCTCTGCACCCTGGGATGAATTCCCACTGTGGCTTTTCACATTAGAAGTTGTTTTCCTCTTTCTCTGGATTGTTCTATCTTCACTATCTCTGTCATTCTTCTTCCCACCAGTGAAATACCCAGGAAACTTCACCACTTCCAGCTGAGCCACTCCCAAAGATCATCCCCAGGCTAACTCATTATGACCACAGTCTTAGATAACTCCTTCCACAATATCAGATTGAGCCTCTCTTCCCTTCTCCTGTCATTTCTGATCATCACTCACATGCTGCTGCTATTCCTGGATAAATATGTTAAGGGCAGTGTAGGGAGGATGGAGCCAGACTCTGCTCAGTGTCATCCAGTGACAGGACAAGAGGCAATGGGAGCAAGTTGGAGCACAAGAGGTTTAGGGGAAACACAAGGAAAAACTTTTTCCCAGTGAGGGTGCCAGAGCCTGGAAGGGGCTTCCCAAGGGAGTTGTGGAGTCTCCTGCTCTGGAGACATCCCAGACCCACCTGGATCTGTTCCTGGGTGACTTGGTCTAGGTGCCCCTGCTCTGGCAGGGGGGTTGGACTAGATGATCTTCTAGGTCCCTTCCAACCCCTGACACTCTGTGATTCTGTGANCAGGCTGGCGATGGACATCCCGATGTCTGGCACAAACAGCCTGATCACGTTGCCAGCATCTGCTCCTTTCACACTGTGAGGGAGGAGAACAAACACAAACGTTGGTTGTCAGGAGATATGGAACTGGGATGGAAAGTTAGCTCAAGACAGGGGATCAATCCCAAAATCCAGCAAAAATCAAGCTCTGCGATAGGGGAGGTACAAAGGTGACCAAGGAACTCCAGAGAGATGGTTTTGCTCTCCAGGAGAACTGCTGACATGCTCCAGGACAGGCATGGAGGGGGTTTGTGTATTTAGGTTTGTAGGTAATTAGGTTTATGGGTATTTAGGTGGTTTTTGCTCTCATAGGTATCGTTGGACTCTGATCCAGGAGGTGCTTTCCAGCCAGGATTGCTCTGTGATTCTAATACACAAGTGGCTACTCACTGGGAGCTCACTCACTTTACTGATACCTCACATTTTGATTAACCCAATTCTGAATCCACTTTGTGGAGAGCAACCTTCAAATTCCACCAGAAAGATTTCAGCTGAGTTCCTAGAAGACCCATGTGTACCAATCACAAGCCCTTTACTGGCATCCTCTGCAAAGACAGGACCAACCAGATCCACCAAGGTGGTCAAGAAAAGTCAAGATCACTTTGAAATCACCCCTGTGTCCTAATCATTCCTGGCACACAGAGGAATAATCAGGAATTCTGTAGTATTATCTTATTATCTAATCTGTAATTATTATCTTATTCTTAACTAGCAATAATTAAATAAAACCTCTTCAAGAAATATTAGTATTTAAATGCCTCAAAAGGGAAATCCAAATATTTAAATATTAATTAAAGTGTTAGGGCCCCACCAGGAAAACTTTTCTTTTCCTCGAAAGGACTTGTAATGCTGGATGAGTGTTATGTGGAAAATAAAAATGAAAACCTGCAGTGCTTCACTGTTGGCTTGATCATACATCCAAGATCAAATCCTACATTCCCATGACATACCTTGCAAAATAACATAAGCCAAAGTGGGAATAAGACAGGGAACTGGAAATCTACCTTTCATTTTTGTTTCAACAGGTACAAATGAGAGTCTCACGGGAAGCAGGGAGTAATGTGCAGGTTTCTGTCCCCACGCAGGGGCTTGAAAGTCTCCAGAGGAGACTCCACAACCTCTCTGGGCAGCCTGGGACAGGGTAGTTAGTGTAAGATGGGATAAATTTGCTAGTCTCATATTGAGAAATGGATTAAATTACTTCTAATAGAATCTTTCTGCAAGGGAGCTCTTTCTGTAAACAGCTAAAATTAATTCTGCATCACTTCTGAACTTCAAGCAGGAGCCCAGACTCAACCACTCCCATAGAAACAAACTGCTAAGTGGCAGCTCTCAAATAACCAGCTCTGCTTCATCCCACCAGCTTCTCCTTCCTCACATTGTACTCCAGGGGAGCCAGGCTGGGGCTTCCTTGGTGTATCCCCCTCCCCAGAAGAAGGGGAGCGCCCAGCAGGAGCACTGCCTCTGTCAGGGCTCACATTTCTTTCCACTAACCCAAACCAAGTGCTTCTGATGGCTCAAAATCAACTTTTCCCTGTTGGGGAAGATTCATAGAGCAGGGACACTTAACCACAAGAGGAGGAGGGAAAAGTCTGCACATTAATAAGTTTATTCACCAAAACTGGTCACAAACATCCTCTGTCCCTGGGAAAAGGAAAACAAATTGACCTTGGTGTGAGAATTCTACAGGAAACAAAAGATCACTTGAAAAGGGAGAAATGGATATTCTGAGAAGTATGTATTTGGAGAGAAATGCAGAATCTGAGAGAGAAATACTTATCCTGAGTGAGAAATACATATTATTCTGTAAAGCAGAATAACTTGCTTCATTCCACCCCAAGCTCCCCAGTTTTTTCACAGCACCAGCTAACACAAAAGCCAGTTATTCCCACTTGTTATCCCTGGCAGTGCAAAAAAAGAATGGCAAATACTGCAAGCACTCCCCAAACATTTCTCACTTGATTTGCACCTTCACACGTGGTCCTGTTTGGGCTTTGATAACAGGCTGTGCATTGTGCTCTTTGCTCCAAAGGAGTTGCTCTTACCAGGGAAGTTCAAACAGGAGTTCACAGGAAACCTATTCAGGAGATCTCCTCCAGAAACACTCTTTTTAATCCCTGCAAGAATCCCAGTGTACAGTAAATTGTAAATTACAGATCAAGATCTCTGATCTGTGACTGGTACAGGACACAGCATCTTTAGAGGGATTTTTCCCCTCATTCTTACAGGGTGCAGAAGAAAAGGAGACACACCCTCCCCTTAAAAAAAAAATATTAGGGGTTTGAAATGGTTTTCTGCCTTTCTTTGACCAAATAAATTACATTAAATGTATTTTTTAAGACAAGGGACTACCACAGTCAGGGTTGCAACTGTTTCTCTGTAAAAAAAAATTAAATATTTGTGGGATTTTAAGACTTTTGCATCAATAAGTGAAACTGGTTTAATGTATCATCAGCCTCCCAATTCAGCAGTTTCATCAGTCAGTGTGTCCTGCCCTGTTTTTAGCTGCTTACCTTCAATTTCAACTATTTCACAAGAGATCACCATGCTATGTGTTTATACAGATTTCTAGGACTGTGTGACCCTGCTCCATTTCTGCAGTTCACTAGTGCTAGAGAAATTTCCCAGTTTATCTGCATTGAAAATACTTTTAATATACAAAACAGAACTCAAGTTCATTCAGCATCAGCAACATATCACATTAAGCTCATGCTAATCAATCAAAGCCTCCAGATTACAGCCCTGTTAAAAAGCTTGATTTAATATTGAACCCTGAGTAAGCAAAGTGTTTTAAACTTATTTTTTATCATCATCATTCTAAACATTTCTCAAAAACCTTTTTTCACAGCATCTTTTCTCCCCTCAGGGGATTTCTCCAGAGCTCATTTGCTAATTAATTGATTTAATAAAGCTGCAATTAGCTAACAGTTTACAGACAATAAACTAAAGGAAGAGATGCACAGATGCTCATTTTTCCCCATTCATTTTGATTGGCCACTGACATCTTGGCCTGGCCAAGTGGGTCTAATATTTCAGATTAATTTATTATAATTTTTTTTTTTTTTTTTTTAAGTGGATCTCAGGGATGGTTGCAGCTGGAAAGCAGTTAAGAAGCCCCTTGCCCTCTCAGTTTGAGCTAAGGGTGTAATTTCTGCAGGGAAACTCCCTCCAAACTGGTCCCTGCTGGTTCAGAAGCCAAGTCAGGTATGATGTTGGTTCACATGGCAACCCTGCTATGACCCTCAGGCCAAACCTCTGCCATGGGTACAGTAAGCTGCTGAGCTCTGCTGGGCCTGCCTG
>VYZU01013293.1:0-21419 GCA_013401355.1 Ceyx cyanopectus
CTACATATTCTGTAATACTGCTGTTCCTGCTCATGAATCCTTCATTTATGAATCATCTGCTTATCATTAAACTCAAATTTCAGAAATGTCTCAAAGAAAAAAAAAAAGAGCAATAAAATTTTCAGGGAAGGTCTAACTAAAAAAAAAACTAAACTCACACAGATAAGCTGATGGTGAAATAACTGGTTAAATATTTATCCCTCTCTCAATGTGTTTTTCACCACGCTATCTTAATGGTTACTGCAACATTACTACTTAGACTACAGAATTAAAGCTGGGTTACTATGAAAAGACAAAGAGACAAAGAGAAACTTTGAACCCAATTAAGCCAATAAGTTTGGTCATCAGCTCCAGCACACTGCAGTCAACATCTATTAAAAAACATTTCTTTCTTACTGGCTGCAGCACACAGCTTCACTTTCCAAAGTGAAAGGTTTAAATAAAATAATAGTAGTAGGAAATAAAAAAGAAATAAAAAAAAAAGGTTTGCAAGTCTTTGTGATATTTTTCCTTTGGAAACCTAAAAATGCCCTCCATAAATCTACACAGTCCAGAAGCAATTTTTATTTCAACTGACTAAATTACTTTTTTATTCTTACCAGTACAAATCAAAAGACCTAGGATAAAAACAACTGGTAAAAATACTCAAGTAAAGACATGGTGACTGGTTAGCTGTGATAATAAACTGCACCTATTAGTTCTCAGTCCCAGTCTTTCAGAGAGTTTTGAAGAGACAGCCTCTTCTTTCAATATGCTGAAGAAGAAAGAGTGCAAAGACCTTGGGTGCACACACAGAGAAGCACCCCAGAATAATTTTTGCAGGTTATGTACGTTTGGAAAAGATGTAAAGATGTAAAAAAGGGAAGAAGGTATTACAGCTACTATTACAGCTTTATTTCCTGACAATAGTCACATTACACATAAACAACATAGACTGTACAGCCATTACTAAAACAGAAGTCAACAATGATTTTAGTTTAGGATGCTCAGCAAATGTTAAAAAAATTGCTTGCTCAATTCCATCTGAAATTTGACCGTTCTTAAGAATTATTAGTCTAGATTTATTGCTTATGAAGTTTGTGTGACAATATTAATTTCTATTAACCTGAGAAATTAACTGAATAGTTTATTTGATGTATTATGAACAAGTGGGCATTTGATATTCATGCACAGTTGTCTATTTGGGAATATCACTTCTCTCCTTCCTAATTGAATGTCATTTTCAATTAGAGGGTCTTTAGAAAGCAACAAAATTCTTTCTTGAAAAAGGAGGAGCAATTGAAGACAGGTGGCTGATGAACAGGTTTAGGGATTTTTCCAAACTGATGAATGTTTTTCCCCCTGGTGACATACGCATTTTGCTGAGGTCTCATTACTAAAAATCAGGCCACTATTAAGATTTGTTGGCTGTGTATAAAATTAAAATTTCATTTTCTGTCAACACCTTCCACACAGTAACTGAATATGAAAACATACGCCAAGCTGTAAGGGTGTAGTCAGAAAAGTTGTAGTTGAAGTATTTTCTTAATTTGTGAGTTAGGCCACTAACAGTATATTCTTACTTATCCACATTATGCCTCTGACTGGCATAGATATCTAAAGATACTCAATATAGATTGGATTCTGCATTTTGGTTCTTCTTGTTCAGATTCTATTTGAAAAAAGAGTCAAATGGGTTTATTTTGACAAAATAAAGGAGACGATGACATTCAGGAGTGTTTTTTGATTTTGAAGATTGGACAGAGGTCAATATATGTTCATATTTTAGTGAAACAGCTTCTTTCAGTCTTACATTCCTCAGGGAGGCTGTGAATCTTCTTGTTATTTTTCTTTTTAAACTATTTTCCACATTTCAAATGACTAGCTCTTCATCTCTCCCCTACTTGCACCCCCAGCAGCACATACTCCCACTGTCATGCTGATATACTGGGAATATTTATGTCACAATACCTCTATTACAATGGTAAAAATTTAATTAAGTCTGAGAAGACGACTCTTAATTGTTTATATAAGTAGTACTCATATAAAGTTGTTAAACAGTTTTATTTTAATTCAGGATTTTTTTGTTTGCTTGTTTTAAACATGCCACACTTTCTCAAGAGAAAAACAGAGCCAGTTTCTGAAGGTGTAAGCTGTAAAGTAAACAAGAAATTGACTATTGTGTAAGGTTCATGGTATGACACATCNCAATAAGTTTGGTCATCAGCTCCAGCACACTGCAGTCAACATCTATTAAAAAACATTTCTTTCTTACTGGCTGCAGCACACAGCTTCACTTTCCAAAGTGAAAGGTTTAAATAAAATAATAGTAGTAGGAAATAAAAAAGAAATAAAAAAAAAAGGTTTGCAAGTCTTTGTGATATTTTTCCTTTGGAAACCTAAAAATGCCCTCCATAAATCTACACAGTCCAGAAGCAATTTTTATTTCAACTGACTAAATTACTTTTTTATTCTTACCAGTACAAATCAAAAGACCTAGGATAAAAACAACTGGTAAAAATACTCAAGTAAAGACATGGTGACTGGTTAGCTGTGATAATAAACTGCACCTATTAGTTCTCAGTCCCAGTCTTTCAGAGAGTTTTGAAGAGACAGCCTCTTCTTTCAATATGCTGAAGAAGAAAGAGTGCAAAGACCTTGGGTGCACACACAGAGAAGCACCCCAGAATAATTTTTGCAGGTTATGTACGTTTGGAAAAGATGTAAAGATGTAAAAAAGGGAAGAAGGTATTACAGCTACTATTACAGCTTTATTTCCTGACAATAGTCACATTACACATAAACAACATAGACTGTACAGCCATTACTAAAACAGAAGTCAACAATGATTTTAGTTTAGGATGCTCAGCAAATGTTAAAAAAATTGCTTGCTCAATTCCATCTGAAATTTGACCGTTCTTAAGAATTATTAGTCTAGATTTATTGCTTATGAAGTTTGTGTGACAATATTAATTTCTATTAACCTGAGAAATTAACTGAATAGTTTATTTGATGTATTATGAACAAGTGGGCATTTGATATTCATGCACAGTTGTCTATTTGGGAATATCACTTCTCTCCTTCCTAATTGAATGTCATTTTCAATTAGAGGGTCTTTAGAAAGCAACAAAATTCTTTCTTGAAAAAGGAGGAGCAATTGAAGACAGGTGGCTGATGAACAGGTTTAGGGATTTTTCCAAACTGATGAATGTTTTTCCCCCTGGTGACATACGCATTTTGCTGAGGTCTCATTACTAAAAATCAGGCCACTATTAAGATTTGTTGGCTGTGTATAAAATTAAAATTTCATTTTCTGTCAACACCTTCCACACAGTAACTGAATATGAAAACATACGCCAAGCTGTAAGGGTGTAGTCAGAAAAGTTGTAGTTGAAGTATTTTCTTAATTTGTGAGTTAGGCCACTAACAGTATATTCTTACTTATCCACATTATGCCTCTGACTGGCATAGATATCTAAAGATACTCAATATAGATTGGATTCTGCATTTTGGTTCTTCTTGTTCAGATTCTATTTGAAAAAAGAGTCAAATGGGTTTATTTTGACAAAATAAAGGAGACGATGACATTCAGGAGTGTTTTTTGATTTTGAAGATTGGACAGAGGTCAATATATGTTCATATTTTAGTGAAACAGCTTCTTTCAGTCTTACATTCCTCAGGGAGGCTGTGAATCTTCTTGTTATTTTTCTTTTTAAACTATTTTCCACATTTCAAATGACTAGCTCTTCATCTCTCCCCTACTTGCACCCCCAGCAGCACATACTCCCACTGTCATGCTGATATACTGGGAATATTTATGTCACAATACCTCTATTACAATGGTAAAAATTTAATTAAGTCTGAGAAGACGACTCTTAATTGTTTATATAAGTAGTACTCATATAAAGTTGTTAAACAGTTTTATTTTAATTCAGGATTTTTTTGTTTGCTTGTTTTAAACATGCCACACTTTCTCAAGAGAAAAACAGAGCCAGTTTCTGAAGGTGTAAGCTGTAAAGTAAACAAGAAATTGACTATTGTGTAAGGTTCATGGTATGACACATCGCCATACTAAAATCTAAATTTCTTGACAAATTACTTCTGGTATGTTTATAATTTATTCATTAGTGTCAAGGCATATTCTACCAATATCCATATGTAAAAAAATAAAGAGGAAGAAATTATGTAGCCAACTTAAGAGACTTAAAAAAAAAGTAAAAGCATTAGCAACAGAAGCTTTACTGCATATTCACCACTACCAAGAGAGACTGTAAGAACCACAACAAAGCAAAGACAAGTATAAGCATGATGCTTAACAGTAACAAAAAAAGGAAGGATAGAGAAACCATAAAAGTCAGAAAAGGTTAATGAGTATCACCATTTTTAAATGACAGCAGAACAAGAGCAAGAACGATCTGCAATCTAAGAATGTAATTTAGGAGCAGCATAAGAGGTGCAAGAAGGGAAACCTGACTGATTCAGTTGTTAGTCAGAAAAGTGAGTGACATTTTAGGCTATTTATTCCAAACCTTCTTCCATGTTTCTCTTCCAACATGGGTAAAAAAAGTACTCAACTCCTTCCTCCATACACTCAAGCCCCCAGTTACTGCCTGAGACATGTGATAATTAGAGCACAGAAATGAATTACCAGCAAAGAAGAAAGTAAAAATAACTCTGCTGGGTCAGGCCAAAGGTTCACTTAACCTAGAATCTCATCTGATACCCAGTGGCTGATACTGGACACCCAGGAGAGACCATAACCAACAGGTGAGCACCATTACACTTCCCAGCCCAGTTCATCCAGGTGTCACCCAGGTGTCACCCCTGCAGCATCTCCCAGAGGGAGGTAATAATTTTGGTAATCAGTAGCTCTGGAGTCCCTATCTCATGTAAAGCAAGGAAATAAAAAAAGCAGAAGTGTTCTACAGATAGTAACACACTGCTGGTATTGGGTTGGGTTGTTTTTTTTGTTTTTTTTATTACATTAGTCAACATTCAAATTAAGGGAGATAACTGAGTTAAATGACAGTTACAGAAGCCAAGGACATGTAGCAGGAAACATTTCCATTCCCTATCTTTTCCTTCCCTAGCTAGAATTTATCCACACCTAAAATGAAGACAACAAGGATTTTGTAATGCAGAGCAAGTGCATGAATACATAAGGAAAAGAGAATAGTTCTAACAGTCAGATTCAAGCCAAAAGATAAGTTAGAGAATAATAAGAGAATGCTACAGCACAGGGACAACAAGGTAATTAACCAGTTGTGCCTCCCATACAACTTTGGAGATACTTTCAGCCATTATTTTGATTAAAAGTCCTTTGAAGCCAGGCTAGTGGAATTAACTACTTTTCATCATTTATATAAAAGTTCACTAAAATAACCCAAACAAACCGAAAACACACACACACAAAAACCAAACACAGAGTCAAGCTTCTTATCAAACCTTAATTTTTGAATCTAAAGATTTTACTTCAAAAATCAGTTTCTGATACATAGATTTAAATTCCCTTACAGATTTTCTAGCTTTCTCCCTGAAGGCCCTTAAACATAATGCTTTTCAGAAACTGGAATAATACAGGACCCCTTATTTCCAAGAAAACCGACAGCTGCCAGATTCACTCATCTTGTGTGGCACAGGTCTTCAAGTACAAGGGTTGTATGTCAGCCAGAAGCCTCTCTGTACTTTAAACTTACTACTTAACTGAAAGCAGGGTTTGACATTAGCAACAGATATTCCTCCATACCATCCAGTCACAAATTTATTCAGGATAAAATGCACAGAGGAAGACTGTAGGTTGTGATCATCCCCAACATAACAATGAGAGCTATCTGGAGATTCTGAGTTACACATTAACACGGCTGTGAGGAAGATCTGCAATCTCACCTCTCCCAAGTCCTTGAAGCATGAAGCTATCTCAGCAGTCCCAACATTCTTCAACTTCAAATTCAGGATGACAACCTGAACTTATGGACTTTTGCTGCCAGTAACCCTTATCTCTATTTATGGTAGCTTTCTACCAGGCACTGGTAATACCCAACACATTAGTTAAGGAATCAGACTCACAAAGTATCCTCTAGTTAAGGCATCAGACTCACAAAATACCCTCAGGCATCTTAAGGTCATTAACTTCCTGAGCCCTGCTGTGTTGTTCCAACCTCTTCTAGGCACTTTTATATCAAAAGACTCACAGAAGCCCATGCATAGTACCATCTAACCATGAAAGTGATGAGCCTTCCCATTTAGTGATTATCCTACCCTTGGAGAATTAGGTCTCTGTGGGAAGACACCTAGTTTATGACCAGGCAGTTGTATAGAGCCTTCCACTATAAGGCTGTTGATGACCTTCTCATGGCAGCAGAATGATACTAGATAATTGCAGTGTCTCCTTCCTGCTCTGAGCCTTGACTACTCTTCCTATCACTCATGGCCGTCATGCCCATCTGGCGATAACAAAAACTGCTACTAGAGAAAAAGCAAAGCACTGCCACTTGATGTGTCACTCTCCTGCATGGAAAGTTACGGGAGAAAAAAATGGGAGAAGCCTAAGTAAATGGGTGAATCATGAACAGAGAGACCACATTTTTTTTAGAAAATACTCATGTTTTAAGGGTAACCACTTGCTACTGTAGTCACCTCTTCAATAGCTCCTCAAAGCATAATCAACAGATTTCAAGTACAACACCCAAGGCTGTTTTGAGATTAAATTGTTTGATGCAAGTAGCCCCATGTGATTGTTAAACATGAAATAAGGTGGGCCAATAGGCAGGAGGTATAAACAAAAGTATAGAATTTTGTACATACTTCTGTCTGAAGACCCTCCAGGTAAACTCTGAAGTGTTACACCCAAAATGAGGAAATACTTTTGCAATTTTAAGTTTGCAGTAGTTGTCCATGCTGAATGGCTGCAAGCAAAAAAAGCAAAAGTTCCACTTTCCAGGCCTACAGCCCAGCCAACAAGCCAGAACTCCTCTGGAGTGGCAGAATTTCACAACCCTTCACAGTACTGGAGGCCATTTATCAAACTATTTTGTGCTGCATTACTACTAAGCTTATGAAATGAAAATACATTAAGAAGCATGTCAGGGAAAAAGAAGAGCAGCAGGCCAGAGGTAAGAAACCCAAACTCAGAGTTATCTGTGCATATAATTAATCTTCATTTTAATTCCCCGCACAATTCTTGAACCATTGGAATGAAATAAAGACTTGACTGCAATTGTAGTGACTTTATGAGAGCAGACTTTGATTTCATATAGCCATATGAGGAGCTGCTGCTGCTCCCCAGGGACCCTCAGTGTTGCCACCTTCCATTCTGTACTCAGGCTAGCACCTGTACTGATCCAGGAGGCATCCCAAGTTGACTTGCATGCCTTGATATTATTAATAAAATCCATATAATCAAACTGTCAGTGATTAAGTGCTCTATCCTATAAAGGAGTATTTGCTAAGTGCACCACCTGTACACTCCCATCTAGTGGTAAAGGTTTCTTTGCAACCCTTCAGTCAAAAATTCAAAAGCACCCTGCAGTTCCCAAACTATAATGACCAGAGTTGTTATTCAGATGTTAACCACTAGCCTAATTTGGGAACAGACAGTGATTCAAGTTTTTGAACTGGGACCTCTTCATCTCAACCATAATTTTGTCCAGCAGGACTTAGTGATCTACCTGGGTGTACTAGGTAATTTCCCAAACATTAATTTAATCCACCAATAAAAAAACAGGCACATTGCCTTTCTACAGCCACTTCTACAGCAAAAGAATTCTCATGTTACAATTCATGAAAAAATAAAACCCATTTAAAACATAGCATTGACATAAAGGTAGAGAAACACCGACTCTTTGGCAGAGTTCAGGCTTGCACACTGAATTTTCGCTAGGTGTTATGCCTGCACATGTGCTTCTGATAAGTTATCAAGACACTTTCTCTTGCTCTTTCCAACTTCTGAAATGAAAAGTATTTTATGATTTTTTGAGATATGTAGCAAAAAGCTACCCAAAAATAACAGAAAAGATTCAGCAAACACTGATACAAGTTTTAGCCTGGAACAAATCTGGATTCTGAAAATCTATATTTAATTATTTTAATATTAAAAATGATAGAGCCAAATTGAAAAAATGTTTAATGTAAATTATGCCATATGAACACTACTGAACAAAGCTTTGCCTCTTTAACTGACATACAAAAAAAACCCCACCAGGACATCCAGTGCACATAACAAATTGCTGTGTTCACTTCTGAACACACTCTCAAGATGAACATACACATCTTTCAGCTTATTTGGGTGCACCTCCATGCATAAGACCACCAAGGTCTAGTCTAGAAAACTTTGTTTCCTTAGAGTTTGCAGTGCTCGATTCTACAGATCACAGCTGCTCAGCTGTTAACTGTAACAACACAAAAAGAGATTAACCTGCAGCTCTGTCCTGCCAGCTGGAAGCAATACCTTGCCTGATTAGGATTTAATGCTGTTTCACATTAACATTCAGAGCTACAAGGCCAACCCAGGAGTACAAACAAGTGAGTTCAACAGTACGTTTCCTCTTTAACTGTGCTGTGTATGTAATTTCACTCAACAGCATTAACAAAAGTTGTGCAAAAAAATAAAGAGAAAAGGCAAATTAGAATGAATATAAAATCTTACATTTACAATGCACCCTAGAAAATGGGCTTTCATTTTACTGATAGTTCTACTGCCTCCAGCTGCAATAGGAAGGGAAAATGATAAACCCTAAAATACTTATATTATTTTCCCAGCCTACATGAGATCTTTAATTCACCTCTGTCCTCGCCTGGATCCCTGTTCTCTAAAAGCACTAACTTTCAGCAAAACTTTCCCGCCGCTGCAATGGGCGTCGGGGCTGTCGCTCCCCCGAGCCCAGCAGCGACCGAGCCCCGGCAGCTGCAGGGACCGCCCCGTCACCCTCCCGTCCCCGTCCCGCCGCGGACTTACTGCCGGTGAGCAGAGCCACGGGCACAGCGATGACTGTGACGACGACGGCGACCCCCAGGAACCCCAGTAGCCACTTCAGGAAGGTCTGCAAGAAGTGGTCTCGTCAGGCGGCCGCCGCGGGCGCGCACGACCCGCGGGCTCTGCCGCCCGCCCACCCGCCTTCCCCCTCTTTCACCTACCTGCATGGCGGGACCGCAGGAACCGAGCGGAGCAAAGCGGCAGCTTGAGACTCTGCGATCCTGCCGCTGACCTCGAGTTTTTTTTCGCCTGGGAGCGGCGCGGGGCGGGCCGGGGGCGGCTGCCGCTTGCAGGAAGCAAGAAACGCCAGGCACCGGCGGTTTGTGTGAGAGGGGGGTTTTCCTGCTGGCTTTGCAGCTTCGCGTGTTGTTTTTTGAGCTGCAGTTTCTCCCTCAGTTCAAACACTCGGAGCGCGGCGACGCAGCTGTACGTTAAGGAGGAGGGACCTTTGACACCGAAAGGATTTCTGTAGGAAATCACATAACGGCCATGCTGCGGACCTAGAAGTGAAACACCTTCAAACGCTAATGGCCAAGCTCCCAATGCTTTGCTTTGATTTCCTGTAAAGCTTCTGCTCTTTGAATTTCTTTCTCTGGCAATCAAGTAATGGAATGAGTGGTTCTTAGTATAAAAGGAAGATGTGTGAATCTGCAAAACGAATTTTTAAATTAAGACCAGAAAATGAAAGTATTAGGATAAAAGTTCAAAATTTAGTTCCAAAGATGATCCTTGGTTTCTCACATCTTACAACTGCATTTTCAAGGACAGTTTTGAGTATGTCTTGAGATAGTAGGACTAATGGGTGGAGAAGACTGAGAAAAACCTGTAAATAAAAAATACAAAGCATTTGATTGTTTAAAAAGCTGAGCATTACTACATAGTCAGAAATCCCATGGGAGTATCTGGAGATATTTTAAGAAAAGAATTCTAGCCTCAAAAAAGTAATTATTGAGTGATGTGGTTTGTGCTTTTGGTTTGTTGCATCTTAAGGTTGTTTGTTTGGGGTTTTTTTTTTTGTATTTTGGTAGGTATTTTACAACTTGAGAAATGGAACAGAAAATAATGAGATCCACTAAAGTAAGAGGAAGAGAATTGAAGACAAGGGAGACAGCAAATGTTCTTAATCTTACCTCCAAGATATTTGTCAGACCTTACAGTAAAGTTATGCTGCTCGTTCCTTCATTCTGCTGCAGACTGAGCATAGCATTTACTATTTTGCTGCTGTTTCTGAAATAATCTGTATCTGCAAGTAGGTTAGTAACTTTTAATGATAGATGTATGTTCTTTAGAGTAACCAAACAGTAAGGATTTGTCTATATGTAAGGTAATAGACTTCATCTAGATACAAAGTTAGGCTCTGTATACCATTCTCCTTGAAGGTAGTGGTTGCTACTAGTTAGGAATTTACCCTGTGCTACTACTATATTGGTTTACTTTAGGATACCATTAATGTGTCCTGATAGTGGTTTCATGCAGCTTGGTGCTGAGTGTACAGTGGAGCATTTGATGTGCTGCAAATTCACAGCATGCCTAACACTATTTTCTGTTTATAGATAAATCCACTTTTATAAAGTAAAATCACAGTGAAATAGCAGTATTTTCCATTACTTTTCAAATAATCTGTGAGATACATGACCAGAGCTTCAGAATGTCTTACAGATCCATTTAAATATCTAGCTGGTGTACTGTGCACTCATTTATTTTACCAAAGAAAACTGAAACAACCTCCCTCCCTGCATCCTTGGAGTGGTTTTTCTATTTCCCAAAGAGTAGGAATCACAACAGTTATATAATTTAGCCAATCTGTGCTTTGTTTTCTAAACGTTTAAGTAGTGATCATCACCTTGTTTCAAAGTATACTGCAGTCAAACTATAATCTGTCTTGTGACAAAATGTACCTGAATGTTATAAAGCATTTTATAGCCAAATTGCAGTTTAATAATGTTTTGAAATATTATCTATAAGATTTTAATGCTTCTCAGTGGTTAATTCCAAGAAGAAAAGACAACCTACGCTGACAATGCATATGCCTAGCTTCTGCAAGAGCCAGTGGGTACACAATTGTAAGTATCTTTGGAAATCTGGATTCTTATATCTAGACCAAAATGTCTAAAAATCTGCAATGCTTCTGATTCTGGTAATGCCAGAGAGGTTTATGGGACCTGATTCTGTAGTCAGAACCACCCAAGTGATCCAGTAAGAGTCAATATAGCAGAATATGTTTTCCCTTTAGTTGCAGTAGTTACTGCAGTGCTTGTCTACATCTTGGAAAACTCTCAGTTTCTTCATGTATGATCAGAATATCTGTGGTCCCAAAGATGATTGTAATTTTTATGCTTCTGTTGCTCTCTCAGATTGTCTTCTGTGATAGGCTGAGATTTAAAGAGTTGCTCCAGCTAAATGTTTCCAATTACTTTATGCCATGGTGTTCTTTTGCAATCAGATATGCATTAATATGCCAAGAGATTAAGGAAATTAATATCCAGCAGTGTCTGCTACAAAATAAGATTTAAAAAGCCATAGCTGTTCATTCATTAGTGTGGTGAGACACTGGAACAGGTTGCCCAGGGCAGTTATGGATGCTCCAGCACTGACTGTGTTCAAGGCCAGATTGGATGAGGCTTTGAGCAACCTGCTTTAGTGGGAGGTGTCCCTGCCCAGGGCAGAGGAGTTGGAACTAGATTACTTTAATATCCTTTCCAACCCAAGCCATTCTATTAGTCTATGATCATATTGCTTGCTAATCACAAAAGTATTCATAAAGAAATTGTGTGATTAAGAAGAGCTACTTACTAGAAATAACCAAAATACATCTTTCAGCCTGAAGGTTGGCTTCCCCAAACAGTGGACCTGACAGATGTGATGTCTCCTTCAAACTTTTAGCCTCGGTGAAAATCAAGGCTTCATTGTAAGTCTGTTTATATATTTAAGTCTTTCCCCAGAAATATTTGGAGAAGTCAAACAGGAAAAATGGAAAATATAAGCTCTCTGCAAAAAAAAAATAAAATAAAAAATTATTGACTACATCTCGCAAGCAGCGAGATGGCGGGACAGGTTCCAGAACCAACCGGCTCTGTGGTGCCTGCTTGCTTTTCCTTTTAACCAGGGGCTGCAGCCATCTTGGCAAAGTTCCACCAGCAGCACGTGTAGGCTGGGGCTGTGGAGTGCAGCAGCCTGACACAAACAGTGACATCTGTCAGACAGGTCTGTATGGTAATAAGGAAGATAAAATAAAAATGTACACAAATGCAATATATAGAATAATAAAAAAAAAAGAGCGATAGTCATGGTTATAACAAAGCTGAGAGCCATAATGAGGAGGAAGGACGTGGGAACTCAGATCTCCTGCACAGTCACCCAGCCGTGCAGGTCTGTTTGTGGCATGTCTGAGCATGGCACTTGAACTAGATGAATCATAGAATGTTTAGGGCGAAAAGGGACCTCCAAAGGTCATCTAGTCCAGCCCCCTGCAGTGAGCAGGGACACCCTTAACTAGACCAGGCTGCTCAGAGCCTTGTCCAACCTCACCTTGAATAACTCCAGAGATGGTGCCCCAGCCACCTCCCTGGGAAGCCTATTCCACTGATCCACCACCCTCAAGTTAAAGTAGTTCTTCCTGATATTCAGTCTAAATCTACTCTTCTCTAATTTAAACCCATTACCCCCCGTCCTTTCACTACAGGCCCTTGTAAACAGCCCCTCTCCAGCCTTTCTGTAGATGAAGTAGGAAACACTGCCTGTGTACGGTGTGAATAAATGAATGACCTGCTTAGGCAGGTGGTAGAGCTGAGAGAGGAGGTGGAAAGACTGAGAATAATCAGAGACTGTGAGACTGAGATAGATTGGTGGAGCCACACCCTTAGGCCAAGGCAACAGGAAGAGGCCTTGCAAGTAGCAGGAGATCCCCTGTCCTCCTGTGATCAGCAAGAAAGAATGGAAAGTTCCACCTCTAGAGGTCATCTAGTCCAACCCCAAGAAGAAGAAAAGAATACAAAACAGCTTAGAGTGACCATAGGGCAATATGAGACTGTTTTTCTAGGCAATCTTATCAAATTTGTAGAAATTTTGTGGTGGTTTCCACTACCAATGGAGTATATTGCACATAATATCTTTCAAAGCTGTCCTACTGCATTGATGAGAAACCAGAATTTATGTGAATGAAGAATATGTGTCTGTTCAGTCTTGGTTCCCCCTCTAGCTTCATCTTACATGACTTCTTTTTCAACTAAATTCAAATGCTGAGGGTTTTTTATCATTCCAAACAAACCACTTCCAATATGTCAGCGACAGTAAAATATTAGAATAAAATGAAATGGAGTGCAAAGAGGCACAAGGGATATACACATGAAAAGTCAACAGAAAAGAAGCTTGAAAAAATTTATTTAAGGCTATCATTTAATATCCTTAAAAGCTTAGCCTTTTTATAACAAAGGTTATAAGAGGGATATTCACTTCTCAGGCATTTGTAACTGCCAGCCCCTTACAAATAACACATATAATTGGTGATTGACTCCTTTCTGTCTAGCAGTCAACTTTTTAGAAAAATAATTTTATCATTAAATATAAATGGAGTTACTTCAGTGCTAATAAATGGAAAATATGAAGATATGGAACATTCATAGTCTTAAAGCTGTTATGATAACCATCCCTTAGACAAAAGGTTTTCCATATATAAACCTTTGGCAACACTAAATTATATTACAATTACTTCCTGGCATGCAAGGTGACATAGCTTTGTTACACCTAATGTAAATGACAAATGCAGTTTTCAGAATCTCTTAATAACTGGCAGTTGAAGCAATGAAGATCTTCATTTATCCCATTTTTATTCTGCATTTTTACTGGTATTTCCCAAAAAAATCCCTAAGAAAAAAAAAAACAAAAAACAAAAAAAAACCACCCCACAACAACCAACCAACAAAGCATCAGCAATTAGGACATAGTATAAATCTCCCAAGATTTATGAAATACATGTGGAGCATACTTTTTCTGTTCAAGACTTAGCAGATGTTAGTTCCACACAGACTTTAATGTGTCTCTCTAAGAACAGATTGAAAACAACTTTTCCTAAATGAGAAGCTTTTTAATCAGTTCTAATAGATTTCCCTAAATTGTTTGTTTTAATGCTGAACTAAAAAACAAAACAAAAAAATTAACAAAACTGTATTTTGACTAAATCTTCTAAATTGTTTGAGACAATATTGTNGAAACACTATTGATGTTAGTAAATAATTCTTAAATATTAACCTATTCACAGAGATCACATAGAAAATGTTGCTTTGCCACCAGCATTTGCCTGTATACAGGCAAACTAAAGCACGGCTCTTAAGCAGTTTGCTCTCAGGAACTCAAGATTACAGTTACCTATTTCCTAACGACAAATCACAATTTAAGGCAGGGGTATATATCACAGTCCTTAAAGAATATTCAGTTTGGTATAGTTTTACCAGTAAATATTTCTGATTATATAATGCCTATGCAAAGAAGAGTTCTATTTTTCAGTAATTTAACATGACCTTACTTCTGGTAACATTCAATGGCAAAATTCCCCTCAGTTAAATAGGAAACTCTTAAATTGGTTCACTACTGATGCAAAACACAAATTATATTTGGAATGAGTTGTGACTGGTGTTTTATCCTTGTTCAACACTGTCTGTAACTAAGTTTGTAACATAGTTACAGATATGTCAATAGTTAAAAGAAAAATTAGCAGTATTTTCCCTATGTGTGACAAATACATTTAAAACCCCAGTACATTAAGAATAACAAAAATTCAGGCACCTTTGGGTAACTTTTGTATTAATCAGCCATTTTAGGAACTCTTTGGCAGCCATGTCATCAAGGACTTTGTTGATATCACTTGTGAAAGTGCCATCTGCATGTCTTCGTCCCATGTCTTCGGCCACAAGAGCTTTTTCTGGGAAGCTTCAAAGGGAAGAAATTATGAAACAATTTGCAGATCTAAATAAAAAAATGTAGTTAAAAGGGCCTCAATACACGATTCTAATAGACTGTAAATTTTCCATGATTTTAAAGAGTTAATGGTTGACCTTGATATTATGGCTCAGAAATGAATGATGTATAACAAAACATCTTTGGGGACATTATTTTCACAAAAGAATAAAGCATGGAAGTCTCATTTTGCCAGATGAGAACTGTTCCTTTTGGTGAGTCTCCAGCATTTTGGAATAAGCATTACATGCAAAAATTTATCTCAGTCTACAATGTCTATGCCAAATAGACTAGGCATCGGTAAAACTCACAGTAGATTTACTAAGAATCATTATTTCAGAAATATCACTACTAAAACATTGTAGCACACTTTTCATATGTATTCTTCTATTTTGGTTTCACTCAAGTCCTAGTTACATACTTACAATTGTATTGCATAAGTATTTAGCTACAGAGAGCAGCAACATTTTTTGGGAGTTAAAATATCTCAATTATAAGACTCAAATAAACTCTATGTGCTTGTTAGTTCTACGATAATAGTATTTTATATTTGATTTCAGATACTGATTTTTGCTTTATCCCTTTTTGATTGCTGGAAAATGATTAGGCCAAGGGTCTAATTTATAAAACTTTTCTCTCTGGTTTTATCCCATCAGTTACAGGAAGATTTTAATGGCTTCCATTAACGTGGGCTGATGCTGAAGCACACAGTGTTCTAGGACCAATGACAGAAAGACTGTTTTTTTTATGCAATAGTTTCAGGGAAGGCCAAGTTTGATCGCAAATAATATTAATTACTGGGAAGCAGAAGGGTGGGCTACATGTCCTTGTCCAGGTTTCTAAGATCTCTTACATATATTGAAATACCATATTTCTGCTCATGAAATAAAACATGACAGAAAAAAGAACTGCAGATTTGAACATCACTAGGAAGTAGCACCAGCCTCTCCCTTCTCTGTATAGCTGGCCTCATTTGTTTAATACTGGGGGTTTTTTTTCAGGAAATTGCCATTATTTACAACATTTACTTATTTATTTACCTATTTATTCTTCTTTGACTACAACACACAATCTTGTCTTAAAGATTATATTTTATTATTATTTTTATATAGTGCAAAAGCCTTACATAATAGTTTACAGCTAGTAGAATATATAATCAGAGGATGAACTGAAATCCCTGCCCCAAAGAGCTTACATTCTAATGGCATATAGAAGTACAAAACAGTTAAAAGGTGAGGAGTGGCATGTTTATTGTTTAGCTCCTAAAGATGCAGCTGGAAATAGGTGAGATAGAAGGAGATAGAAGGTAATGCCATTCGAAGTGTAAGACTATAATGAAAAAAGATGTAAAGTAATGAGTGAGTACAAAAAGTGAATAGGCTTGAGAAATCTGCAATGAGTATGTGGAGAACAAGATAATAATGAAAGAAATTAGAGACATAGGCAGCTNATGTTTGGGTTGTGCTAAAGGTGTGGCATAGCTTCTTAAATAAGCAAAGCTTACGTTGTGTCCATTACTTCACTCTTCCCCTACATTTGTGTATATTTAAAAGTTGGGGGAAGGGGAAAAAAAAATCCCCACAAACACACTATGCCAAAACCCAGATGGTTTGAATGAGCTCAGAACATTTATTTTTTATTATTTATTTTTTCTTGGTGCAGATGTTACTTGTGTACTGAGTGGCTTGTCAGCTCTGCTGCCCATTCCAGGCAGGGGCAGGGAGCTGCAGAATGTCTCTGGGGTTGTGGAAGATCACACAGCACTGCCTGGGAAGGGAGGGTTTGAGGCTACAGTGGGGCAGAAAAGAAGGCAAAGGACGTTAATTGCCTACATAGCCTCCAAGAGGCAGCTGTAAGCAGTGGGTTCATGGTGGGCAGCAGGCAGCTTTGACATTTTCACTGCTGCTTTGGGAAAATGTCATTCCCATGTAACTAGAAGCTGTGGTCATGGAGCTGGAGCTGCCACAGTGGGAGTTATGTGAGTTATGCCAAGGCATTGAGTAACATGGTATAAAAGAAAATCCTACCTCATCTATCACATTTTGGAAAGTAGTTTCCTATCTCTCTTCATGAATGTTCTTACTCTCCACAAAGAATAAGGTGTTGTCTGTCTAATGAAACATGATTTTGGGTAGAGATGCCTGAGATAGTTCTGAACAAATCATGTGCTGAGAGCAGTTATAGCTGTATTGGAATGGTCTTCTGCTAGATTAATTACCTATGATCAAAGAACTGTATTGTGTTAGAGACATTCTTTTTGTTACCTCCCGTTAACCTAAAAACTTCTATTAAGTCACTCCTCCTACCTTCATCTTCATTATTTATATAAGCCAGTTCAGTAAAGTCCCTTTTAATTTATACTTTCAATTGTTTTGTGATCACCAGATTTAATAATCATTCTGACCAAGGGAAACAGTTTCAAACCTGATCACCTCCTGCTTAATAAAGACAANTTTTCTCTCTGGTTTTATCCCATCAGTTACAGGAAGATTTTAATGGCTTCCATTAACGTGGGCTGATGCTGAAGCACACAGTGTTCTAGGACCAATGACAGAAAGACTGTTTTTTTTATGCAATAGTTTCAGGGAAGGCCAAGTTTGATCGCAAATAATATTAATTACTGGGAAGCAGAAGGGTGGGCTACATGTCCTTGTCCAGGTTTCTAAGATCTCTTACATATATTGAAATACCATATTTCTGCTCATGAAATAAAACATGACAGAAAAAAGAACTGCAGATTTGAACATCACTAGGAAGTAGCACCAGCCTCTCCCTTCTCTGTATAGCTGGCCTCATTTGTTTAATACTGGGGGTTTTTTTTCAGGAAATTGCCATTATTTACAACATTTACTTATTTATTTACCTATTTATTCTTCTTTGACTACAACACACAATCTTGTCTTAAAGATTATATTTTATTATTATTTTTATATAGTGCAAAAGCCTTACATAATAGTTTACAGCTAGTAGAATATATAATCAGAGGATGAACTGAAATCCCTGCCCCAAAGAGCTTACATTCTAATGGCATATAGAAGTACAAAACAGTTAAAAGGTGAGGAGTGGCATGTTTATTGTTTAGCTCCTAAAGATGCAGCTGGAAATAGGTGAGATAGAAGGAGATAGAAGGTAATGCCATTCGAAGTGTAAGACTATAATGAAAAAAGATGTAAAGTAATGAGTGAGTACAAAAAGTGAATAGGCTTGAGAAATCTGCAATGAGTATGTGGAGAACAAGATAATAATGAAAGAAATTAGAGACATAGGCAGCTAAAAAATATAGAGCACTGCATCCAGGAAACTGAACAATAACAAAAGAAGTAGGGGTGTTTTAAAAATGAAAATAAGTCACAGTTGTAGGAAATTATAGTTATTTTGGCAGCAGAAATGTGGGGAGACTTTGTGGAGCATGGGAAGAGGGAAAGAAGTGATCAGTTAGTGCTGCAAATGATCATTGGTAATGATAATTCAATGATGACATTGTTAAAAATTAAATCTTGGCAATATTGTAGAGGGAAAGATTTGTCTGTGAAACAGAAAAAAATGTGAGCAATTTCAGATGACATCCTCTTGAATCATCTTAATGAGAATTAAGGAGACTGTAAGCAATGCTATGTGAAGGGGGAAAGGTGGTAGTTAGAGAAAGGTGTAGTTTAGTTTTAGATACATTGACCTTAGATATAAATTGACCTTTTAGAGTGTAACAGCATACCTAATGGGTTTGTTTTAATCTGTATTTGAACTTAGTAATGTCAAGTAATTTAACACCCAGAGAATAACTTCTGTTACAAAAGAAATTCATGAAGTACAGCAAGAATGCTCAAAAAGACATCAAAGTTTCATCAAATGTGATTTCTAACCCCCAAAGCAAGGCAAAATTTAATAATAGGAATGGATGGATTCTTACTCTCTTCTTCCTCGTCCATTCACTAACCAAGCAATGAACTCTTTGGCAGCTTGACCTTCCAAATAAGAGGTGATATCACTGGTATAGGTGCCTTCGGCATGTCTCTCAAATTCAGCATGACGCTTGGAGATCTCATTGCTGAAAGAAGAGCAATAGATTTTTATTTCCCACCCACCACACTAGTGTTTCTTATTAGGGAGAAGTTGGTTTTTATTTCACATCTCTAATTATTCTTGATTTTTTTTTTCTTCTTAATATCTTTCCATTTTGAAGGTGTTGTCTGTCTAATGAAACATGATTTTGGGTAGAGATGCCTGAGATAGTTCTGAACAAATCATGTGCTGANACCTCCTGCTTAATAAAGACAACTGACTTCTTCCTCCCAACATTGTGCTTCTTTCTCTGATACAAAGTTATGTTTCTTTGAGTGCAAAATTATGTCACATTGGCCTTTAGGAAGACAAACAACTCTGAGAAGCAGACATATTATGGATTATTTTTCATGAATAAGTTCCCTAGCATTTCTATTGCAGAATTTGCTAATTTCTGCCTAGTTCAGGGTCTCTAACTCTTAGTATTATTTTTTATTTTGGGATTTCACCATTCCTCCTAATTTAGTGCCATCTGCACTTTTCATCAGCATGCTAACTAGAGTTGTTTGGAACATTTTTAATGAAACATTAATTTTGTTGAGAAATGCTTTTCATTGAAGCTGAAACACTACTGCAGATTAGTCACCGATATTGACAGTGTTTTGAATAGAAGGATCTTTGTGATCTGGAGTATCCTCTTTGGAACTTCTGATGAAGGAAGAATTAATACAGGCATTTCAATCTGTTTTTCAAAAACACTTACTGTGTTATCATTTTATTTGTTTTACATTTCCGGTTCCTTCAGTCCTCTCCCAAAAACATTGCCAAGAAAGAAAACTCAGGCCTCTATCAGCTCTTGTGTTCTCCTTTCCTGTAGTGAGTGGTTTTATGGACATGGGACTGAGTGTTTTGGGCTAAGCATTGTATCCTATTTTATCAGCATTCTTCAAATTGGTGTCTGGCCATTTTCCTTTCATTTTCCTTTCAAACTAGTTAGCAAACTTGCTAAGTAGTTTTTTTTCCTCAACATAATATTTGGGTTTTCTTTTTGTTGCTTTTTTTTTNAATATCCCTTCCTGAAATTAATTCTCATCCTGTTGCATTCCTTGAAGCCACTGCTTCAGTTTAGAACAGAGGTAAAAAAGCAGGTGTAAGATAATTTTTTTTATAAGTATTTCTTGGATTATGGTAACATTGTAAAGAATGCTAGTTGTTTTCTTTATTGTTTAACATAAAATGAGTTCCAAATGTTTCTGAGTAGCACATAGTGACATTAGAATACCTTGACAGCTGGTCCGGGAATTTGTCATTTTCTTTGTCCTCCTGTCCTTGCTGGCTGTAGTGGAATTCCACAATCATTAGATCACTATTACCAGTACATTAAAGAGCATGCATAATCTGATAAGATTGTATTGTTTATTATTTAAATATGACAGACAAACAACTATGACTGATAGATGAATATTTAAAAGCATTAATATCCTAGTTTTTTGGATTCTGTAGTCTGATTTTCTCTAGAACACATGGCGTAGACTTACATGTTTTTTACATTATTCTGCTCTCACCTTGGTAGTATATTTTCCAAAAGCATGCCAGCTCATGTTTTAACAGTATACTTGTGAAACAGTATACTGGTGAAATATTCAGTGCTCAGTAAAATTTAAACCTTAGCTTATTTTTCACAAATTATACTTCAAGATTACAATTTCTATAGATAGGCAAGTTTTATTAAGGCCTAATGCCCCAGACCCTGACATATTTACATCTCTTCTTCCTATTAAACTTAATCGATTCACTGAAACAATCTGTCCCAAAGAGGCTGAGATAGTTTTCTTAGATGGCATATCAGGTAAAATACTGATATCACATTGGACAAGACTCTGAACAGCCTAGTCTAGTTGAGGGTATCCCTGCTCGCTGCAGGGGAGCAACCTTTGGAGGTCCCTTCCAGCCTTAGCCATTCTATGATTTATCCAGATAATTTTGACTGATTTTGCATGTATTCCCCATTCCTAATAATACTTTTTTTTTTCCTAAGTAATTTACTTATTTGAGGATTCCACATGGTCAGCAATAGGAACTTGAAATCAAGAAAGTTGATTTCAAAGTTTGAAACCAAGAAAGTTGATTTAGCTAGATTCCTGTCTGTCCTTCTGTATGTTCAATGTGAACAAAATGCTTACCCATTTCTTTTAGTGCTCATTAACCACTGCACAAAGTCCTGAGCTCGTCTAGTGTCCAAGTACTTGCTGTAATCACTGGTAAATGTGCCTTGTGAGTGACGTTTCACCTCATTCAGCTGTCTAGATTCATCTGTTGGTTCAGACTGGGAAGTTTTGAATGATCTGTGGAAAATTTATAATGGTGATAGCACATTTTAAAGATGAATGGATTTTTTAAAATACTATTTCACACTCTCACAAAGTGAAAACAAATGGCACAGTAAAATGGTAATAGTAATCCAAATGGTAATAGTAAAACAAACTGGCTAGTAAAATGAATCAAAGTAGCAGATCAG
>VYZU01013294.1:0-12470 GCA_013401355.1 Ceyx cyanopectus
GTGCTGTGGAGGGACACCTGAGCTAGTAAATTTAGCTGGCATAGCACAGCGTAACACACTGTTTGGGTCCAGTAGCAGTATAATCCTCAGGATAATGTTTCCAGGCTAGAAAATTGCCACTATACACCTGTTTGTACACCAGCATCTTGCAAGGCTGCAATCCAATTCAGAGTTCATCTGCACAGGTTTCCTTGGGGATACCCTCTCCCTTTTTAAGCCCTGACCAGGATGAAGAGGGGCTGGTTACACTCAGAGAACCAGCACCACTGACCACAGAAAGCAAAAATGTCCATGATACACACCAAGACTGCGGGGTTTGGTGCCAGGTTAAAGGCAAATGGCTGCTCACCTCCTAATTTTCAAAGCTAATTCAAGCACTGTCTCTTTCCCCAGGCTTCTTTCTGTGAAAGTTTGCCAGGGCATGGTCACCGAGATAAAAAGTTCAATCTTTGTTGATAGCTTCTTACCATTTAAGATAGTTAGAAAGTCCAGTGGTGACAGCTCTGTATTTACATGGCTGGATAGATGGAACAGTGATCAGTGTTAGCAGAAAAATGGAGGGGAGTCATTAAGGAGTTTGAAATATAATCTGTTCTTCAAAAACAATCCTGGAAAGAGCATTATAATATATATTCCTTTACTGTATTCACACCAAGAACCTACTGGCCCAGGCATGTTATAGCCTGACCTAAGCTCCTATTGATCATCTGAGCATCAGTGGCCAGTTAGCTATGTTCTTATGAACCTTGCAGGGAAAGGTTTGCACTGGCATGTTTTACCTCGTGTATGTACCAGGCTAGAACCATACAGCCCACTGATTATCACAGTTTGGCCGTGTGGTACCTTCATGTGTTATCGTTCAGCTGTGCACCTGAGGCATTGGACATCAGGCTAAAAAATTAGTTGCAATGTTCAGCTGGAGACTGGGGACTCACAGTCTCCAGAAGTCAAAAATATGTGCAAGTAGTGCTAGAAGCAAGCTAAGGGCACAAGCTAACAGAGTGAGAGAAAATCTATACAGTGTTAATAAAAACCAAAAGTAAATTTGTAGATGTAGATATGTCCAGATAGAACTCAGCAAAACCAACATAATTAACACATTAGTTAAACAATCATGAGATTTATCAGAATTGCAATTTGCTGCGATCATTACAAACTATTCTTAAGGGAAATGTGTACAGAATGGCACAATGCTCCATGATGTTTCCTGAACAACCACCTAGGATGTGAACAGGTTTTGTGATTTTTCTCTTATTAACAATCCCTTTCTTTTAATTTTCTCTTTGCAGTACAATGATTATGTTCATTTTATTGAACCCTGTTTTAAGGGTATCCTGGTTCAAGCAGACAGAGATAACAGAGAGGTGAGTACCAAGCTGCTGTCAATGTTACTCAGCTCTCTTCATGGAAGAAGTACACAGAGTTAAGATGCTGTGACATGAAACTCCAGGGACAAGAACCACTCCCAGAGGGGTGTGGGTCTGCATTTCAGAAACAAGAACTATTTCAGTGGTGCGTGCTGGCTCTGTGTGTTTACATGAAGCTGCTGCAACACAGGGTCAGCCAGCAAGCTAAACACAGCAACCAGCTTCCCTGTGTCACAGCAGACTGCACCAACACTGCCAGAGCATGAGTAGACCTGTCCCAGACTGCTAGGGAAAAACAGCACACAGAGGACAAAGGTTCTCCATCTTTGAAACCCCATGTCCTCTGCCTTAAGAAAAGAGAAAAATCAGAATGCATTCTCAGCCTGACCTGGTCCTTTGCCAGGGTGGACTGCCAGCAAGTTTTCTCCTGTGAGGGGATTTCCTGCTCTGATCTGGGAGGGTTCAGGACCCCCAAGGTGGTCAGCTTGCACCCAACTGCTCCACTAACCTCTGGACTGTCTTTTATTTTTAGCTCTTCTTACTGTTTGGGTTTTTGGTTGGGGGTTTTTTTTGTGTGTTTTGGGTTTTTTTGATTGATTTGGTTTGGTTTTTTATTTCTTCCTTTTTCTCTCATTATGAATAGATAAGAAGGACATTTAGGTGCTGAAGCTTGTCTGAAGAAGGGCAACAAAGTTGGTAAAGGGTCTAGAGAACAAGTGTTTCAAGGAGCGGATGAGGGAATTGGGGTTGTTTAGCCTGGAGAAAAGGAGGTTCAGGGTAGATCTTACTGCTCTCTACAACTTGAAAGGAGATTGTACTGAGGCGGGGGTCAGTTTGTTCTCCCATATAACAAGCAATAGAACAAAAGAGGAAATGTCCTCAAGTTGCACCAGGGAAGATTTAGATTGGAGATTAGGAAAAATTTCTTCACAGAAGAGGTAAAGCCTTGGAATGGGCTGCCCAGGGAAGTGATGGAGTCACCATCCCCGGAGACATTTAAGTGACATGTAGATGTGGAGTTTAGCGACATGGGTTAGTGGTGATCTGGCAGTGCTGGGTTAATGGTTGCACTTGAAGATCTTAAAGGTCTCTTCTGATCAGAATGTTTCTATGAATACCACAGAGGTAGCACATCCCTCCATGTCTTCAACAACTAGAGTTGTCACAGAGTGCAGTGCAGAAGGGTCAGAAGCCCAAAGGCACAGACCTTTCCAGGTTACCCTTTTCTCCCCTAGTTGAATGGAGCACCCTACCTACAACTCATTGCTGCCTTTTTCCCTTTTTTCTTGCCAGCACTTCAAGCAGCTGGTGGATGAACTGCAGGCAAAAGGAGTGGGGACTGTGAACAAGGCTTTGACAGAGTCCTTCAAAATCCTGAGGGAGGTAAGAGAGTTGGTGCCAATGCCTGTGTTGAACACAAGTGTCCCTGCCTACCCCTACTTTCCCTCTACATTTAATGACTTAGCACATCCCTCACCATGCTGCAGGGAGGGGGGGGGGTGATGGTATGAGCTGATGTCATGGGGCCCAGACTTGTGACAAACAGTATGCAGGGGTGATCTGGTTTTAGGGACATGTTGGTTTGTGTGTGATGCCCCAGAGCTGCTGATCCCTGCCCAGGAAGGATCAGGAGTCAAGAGTTTGGCATTTGAGCATCTTTCCTTTGAGCATCTGCAAATGAGGAAAGAAAGGAGGCTGTTGTCTCGGTGACTGCTGGTGTCACATTTCTCTGCATCTTGGAAAGAGCTGTCTGTGAGAAAAGAGTTCAGAAGCAGTAACTTTGTTGTCAAAGAAAGGTGTGAAACAGGACATCTTTACCCAGCTTTCATTTCCCAGTAACACTGGTTGCAACTTTCTTGCAGTAGAAGAAAGTTCTGTTCACTGTAGGGACCATGACCGTCTCCTCTTTACCAAAATGGGACTTCAGTCCAAGGTCACTGAAGTCCCCAGTGGATCTGGGAGCCCTGTTCACAGCTGTGGGATGGCTGAACAAACAGGACCTCCTTCAAATCACTTTGCAGCTTAATCCCAGGATTTCTGCCTGCCTGGTGACATTCAGAAGAGGCAGAGATTGTGTCTCTGCATATGTGGTAGTGCTGGAGGCTGCACATATATAGGCATGGAAGTGTAGAAATACCCCTGTTGTCCTGCAGCAGCCTTCCCCAAGCTGTAGTTTCCCTGGTAAGGGCTCATCTAGAGAGCATCTTGATATCACCAGCTGGAGGACCCTAGGCTCTGCAAGTACCACAGCTTAAAGCAGTACCTCCTGCCAAGTGCTTGTATGCTCTAAGGACTCTCTGAAATATCTTCCTGCAGTTTGTTAGATCTGTATTGGTAATAGGAGAGGAAAACGTTTTCCATCAGTGTTCCCTGGAAGTGATCTGTGCTGTCGCAGTGATGCAGGTGGGAGGATGGGGAACTTTGGTGGAATTGGCCATCCCCTTCCCATCAGACACAATTCACATTCTCAGCTTGTGATTGTATCCGTTCCTCACAGACTGTCCTGTTACTGTTCACAGGAGCATACGCAAAAGAATGAAAATGAAAATTGCCACATCACACTGATGAAACAGGCTTTGCTGATTACGGATATTATTACAGGCTCTCTATTGTAATGAAAGTGACTACAAAATTTCCCTGGTAATTTTCCTCAGCCCAAATGCTTGTAAAATTAATAGCACAGCAGAGACCTACTCAGTGAGGTATTAAAAGCAGAGAGGGATTGAAGAAGAGCATGATCTCTGACCATCTTTGTTTTCCTCCATTATGTTCTGAGGTAGACAGGGCATATTTTAATCTGTGACGCAATTTGCAGAACAGTTTCAGGAGAACAGTTAGCCAGAGCCTCCCCTTCCCCTCTCTGCCATGCTTAATAAACCACTTAAACTCTCTATTTCAATTTAGCCACACAGCAAGAGGATTCAATAAAATATGCATCCCTTGGAAACCATGGTTTTAAGTATACATTTATAAAGTGCTTCAAAATTCTCAGGTGTCAAGTACTATCTTTTGAGCTTTCTTGTTTATCAAGTCTTAGTCTGTCTCACTGCTATCTTACTTGTTTCAACAAACTTGGCACATCTTGCCCTTTCCCTGTAGGATTTATATCCCTTTCTTCTGGCTGCTTGCGGGCTGCCTGCCTTCCCTGAAACACCGTCCTCCCAACAGTGTGTAAGTGCTGCAGCTGAGAGCTGTCAAGTGCTAAGCAGAGCAGAATAATTACCTTCTTTGTTTTACACACCATAGTCCTTACACCATAGTCCTTGCAACACAACATAAGACAGCTACACTTCTTCAGACACTGTCACATTGTTAGCTCCCATCCAGATGAGGTGCTCCTCTCCAGTATTCAGCCCCACCTTCACTATTTGAGCCTCTGACTAGCCTTTCCCATGTACATCAATTGTAAACATATTTATATGTTTGTATAGATTTTTCAAATAAGTCTGTACCTACACATTTTTTATTTTGGTGCCCAGCTTCAGGGCAGGTAAGACTGCATTAGGAAAGGGATCTGCAGCAAAAAGAGCCAATGAAAAGTTCTTTTGGGGGCTTTTTTGAAGCCAGGCAAAGCCCTTTGCCAGTGCTGGGGCTGCCAGTCAGTGGGCGGGCTGCTGAGGACGCCTGGGCACTGCTGATCAGACCCCCGGGTGTGAGAAGCCTCAGGGAGGGCGGGAAAGTTCCCGCCACAGAGTGCAGGGCAAGTGACCAGGGGCTGTGGGTGCCTCTGTGGGGCTGTAGCTGCCTGCAGCACAGACAGCAGGATGTTGAGCCTCTGCCAGTGTACAAGGCAAGTTCAGTCCCTCTAAGTGGTCCATGGTGCTCATCTCAATCACAAGGTGTCATTTGCTGTCGAGGTCCAGCCATGGCTGCTACCAGACTGAAGGCTGCTGCTAGAAAAGCTGTGGGCACCCAGACAGAGACCCCACACAAACATGGCGGCGTTCAGGCCTCTGGCTGCAGAGACGGCCGGAGCCTGGCACTGGTGGGTAGTGGAGACAACCCCTGTGTCAGATGTGAGCATAATAATGGGTGGAAAGGACCTCCCAGATCACCAAGTCCAACCATACATACATGTCTTTTATACTTATATTAATATTTTTATTATATATTAATATTTTATGATTAGAAAGTACAGAATCTGTGATTCATGGATCCTCTTTTCTCAGGATCTGCTCAGACTAAGTATTTTGAAAGCTGGTATTTTTCTGCCCCTGTGGAGGAAAATGAACTCCAAGTCCTGCTCTGAGGCCACCTTGGAATGATGTTTCCTCTTAACAACAAGCTGGTTTAATGGTGCCTTAACTCACCTCTGAACTTAACAATTACATAAATGTTGAGGTTAATTATGAGTAGGTTACTCCAAAATGGCTATAGGTGAAAAAATATGGTGAAACTGGTAGCTGGATTTCAGTGAGATGTAAAATTTAGTCACTTCAGCAAACTGATGTCATAGAAAGAATGAACCCATTTGCTGTTGTGAGCTACCAATGGAGTTTGTGGCCTCTTACACCCCACCTGCATGGGGAAGTATTTCATTTGCACATTCACAAGAGGACTGTGTTACTGATTTTTCTAGTCATGTGCTAGATGTTTAAGGACAATTTACCCATCTAGTTTCCTCCCTTCTGTAAAATGTTTTCTCCCTCCATGGAAGCCCTTTGTCCTTTGGGATTTCATACAGTCCCAGTCAGGTCTCAGCACATGAGGGAATTAGTTGAGCAATACCTTCTGCAATTCTTTCCTTTTCTGCTGTGCACAGATTATTCAAATGCTTTCAATTAACTTTTTCTTTAACACTACAACTTTGTGACCGTGTCATTCATTTATTACTTTCTGTATTTCTCATCACCTCAATGTACCCAGTCATTACAATATTGTCCTTTTGATGAATGAAGGGTGGAGGCCTGACCATTTCCCTGGTTTTTGTCATCTGGTGACACACTTCCTTTTTTCTGCTTCTCTGAATGTTTATAAATCCCTTCTTGATTCTGCAGGCATTTTTTTGGACCTGGATTCTGCAGTGTATTTTTCAGGATATCCAAAGCTCAGGATTTCCTGTTGACCAGTTGATGCCATTTTACTTAATGCCATCTCTTATATCTTCTGCACTGGCTTTCTGTTTCCCTCTCTACTGCTAATTTTCTACCTATAAGACAGTTGCCACACATTTTGAACATCCAGGAGTTCTGGAGGGCACTCTGGAGGGAGGTCTACAGAAGAATGGGGCAGCAGGTAGCAGAGAGGGGCTGCTCAGTCATCTGGCCAGATGTGTATATAATCAGCATGCATTCCTGGACATCACTGAGCTGTAACTGCAACACCGAGAGCAATAAGCAAACAAAAAGCAAACAAAGCAGTGTTAAGAGACTATGACTCTGAATTAATAAGATCATGCCTGTTACTGCTGGCAACATGGCCAGAGTTATACAGGAGAATACACAGCTCCTTATCTCGTTCACTGATTGCAGCTCTAGCCTGCATCTCTTCAGGCATCTGTTCTGTGGACATCTTGTTCTTTACCTCCCCTTCGTTCATGCTCCTGAAACCCCAGTCAGAGCAGGCAATTATGCTTGGAGCTGCTTGTGAATGCTCTCAGATCAATTGCTACAGCTGCAGTCAGCCACAAAAGGACTTAAAAACAGGGATTACCTCTTGTTCCTTTGTTTTCTAAATTTGTCTTTTTAATCTCTATTTCTATGATACTGATGATCTTATTTTCCCTGTTGAAAATACCATCTACTCCTGTAATTAGGAGATTGTTGGTTTGATACAGCATCTAATTTCTCAGTAACTCAGTATTATGAGGTATGAAGTAAGCTATATGAAGAGATATCTTAAGCAGTTTGATGAAATGGTGGGTGACCCTAATTAAGTGTTAATTTAATAACCATCTAAATAAAACATTGTAGATTGCAGCAGTCTGGAATAAGCTGCTTTCATAACTATAGGGTTCACATGTCTGTGATCTGAACCTCATTCTGACAGCATCTTTCCTACCATCTGAACCCTATGCCTCTCTAATGGATGCTCGTGCTATCTGTTATCTCTGCTAATCTAGATGCAGTTGATCTCTGTCCCAGGAATAGCTCACTTGAGACTCCTTGTCTTTTTTCTACCTGATGGTCTGCAACAGAATCCCATGCAGCTGTCAACAGCTTTTCCCCTTTCATTTGCACCCAAAAGCATCCTGTACTTGTTTCTGTTGTGCACCTTCTCTTCACACTTTGTCCTGTCCTTTCTGAGCTGGAGGCAAGCGTGCTCTGACCCCTTCTGGAGCTCTAATTACCTTATGGCTGACACTGGTGTTTGTGGTTTGTTTCACTGTACAAGGTGTAGAACCTTTTTGGACCACTGGAAATGTCAGACCTTGGGGCCCCTGTAGAGAAAGCCATGGCAGACCCTCACTGCTAGTTTGTCATGACCACATGAGCAGAAGCCTGTCTGTCTCCCTTCTGAAGGTGCTGCTCTAGTGGTATGAAAGTGGAGGAGCACTCCCAACCACCTCATCCTGATTCAGTAATTCACATGGATGTTTTGTCTGAGAACAACTAGTTAGAAATGACCTCCTTACATCACCCTTCTCTTTCATGATCATCTGTACTGATTTTGGGCAGTGATACAAGTAATGGGATTATGATGAAACAGGGAGAGAAGGGTTCATATGTGTGGTCATTCAGAACTTATTGAATCCATGCCTACTGCAGTAGAGAAACAGGTACTGTCACATTAAGAATAATGTTGAAGGAAGCAGGACTGATAACATTGGTGGTGGAAGGTGATATGTGGTATTGATATGATGATATTAGCACTGAAACTGGTAATTTCATCATGAAGGACAATCATAGAGGTACTTGTAGGCGTGGTAAAATGACTGGGAAAACTTGGGCCTGGAGTTGGCTGCCAGGTCTAGATGGTCATGATGTTCATCTGCAGTGGAACCACAGTACCCTCCATGTTGCTAAAGACAGTTGTGTTCTAACGCAGTACAGCCAAACCAGAAGAGACTCGTGAATTGAACCCTAAACTATCTGAAAAGTCCCAGTTCACACCCTGTGCTTCTGTTCTTCCATCCAGTGCTTGCTTTTATTTTATGCAATTAATCTTGCAGTTGGATACCTTTTGTCCTCACTTATAACTACCCTCTCCAGTTTAAAATTGCTGTTGCTGTTTGATATAACCTTAGTCACCCTTCAATTAGTCTCCTGTATGCTCTCCATCTCATGCCATTGCCTCTCATTAATCTCTTGAGCAGAACTGTCATACCTTCCTCCTAACAGATTTTTTTTACTCTGCATTAGTTTCTTTATCCTTGATTAGACTTTTCCTTCTTGTGAGTATAGAGGCAGCGAGATGTGGTGAAAGAAGTGCATACTGACACTGAGGAGCCACAACAGAGTAGCTGCTCAGTTTTGTGCCTTGATGTTCCTCTGCCACCTCCTCTGGTGACTGATAATTCCACACCTGTCTTGGTGCTGCATGAGGAACTTGGTCCTCTAGAGCCAGTGCACCTGAGGGCACCAGACAAAAATGGCTTTGCACACAGGAGAGCTAGATAAGCAACACTCAAAGGCTGGCCTTCCTGGCTTAATGAGCAGGGTCTGCCTTATGTGTAAGAGCACATCTGTCCAACACCTCTCCACATGTCCTTTGGAGTACATTTGTGTTGGTACCAGAGTCCCAGCATAATTCCTCTCTACCTTAAACACCAATTCTTCATGGATGACAGATCATCTTTCTTTACAGCGCATGGTCTTTCTCCGTGGCACAAGCATAACCTATTTCAGCTTTGATAGCAGTAGCCTTCTCTTTTCCTGTGCCCCCGCCTTTCTCTGCTCTTTTTTGGCAGATTGATGGATTTATTCTGAAATAATGAATCTGATTTCCTCCTCCTCTTGCATTTTCTGTCACAAAAAGTGACAGTTATTGCTGTCAAATCAGAATTGCAGTGCTTATGGTCAGTCCATAGGCATTTTGCATAAACGAATGTGACGGTGCGAGATGTGAGGCAGCAGGAATCGCACCCTTCCTCCACAGCAGTTATTTTCTCCTCATTATTTATTTCTGTAAAGCCTTCTGTGTCTACATATGCTAGGCAGGGCTGTATAAACAACAAAAAAACCCACCCTTACATGCAGCATACAAATGCAGTCCTTATTTAAGCACTGCTCCTTCTGAGCACAGCGTGAGGTTTTGCAAGAGGAAGGTCAGGATCTGGCCTGCCATAAATAAATGTGCTGCAATTACCCAGAAATGGCCTGTGATGAGATAACTGATGCTCTTCTTCTCTGCTTGTAGTTCAGAGACGCCGGTCAAGGAGGCTTGTGTAACCAGGCTATCATGCTGATCACAGATGGAGCCGTGGAGGATTATGAAGCTGTGTTTGAAAAATACAACTGGCCAGATCGGAAGGTTTGTCTGGGAAGAGAGAGATAGATAGACAAGGCAAGGAAAGGTGCTGTCCTGCTATGGTGGGAATAGAAGAGNATGCAGCTGTCAACAGCTTTTCCCCTTTCATTTGCACCCAAAAGCATCCTGTACTTGTTTCTGTTGTGCACCTTCTCTTCACACTTTGTCCTGTCCTTTCTGAGCTGGAGGCAAGCGTGCTCTGACCCCTTCTGGAGCTCTAATTACCTTATGGCTGACACTGGTGTTTGTGGTTTGTTTCACTGTACAAGGTGTAGAACCTTTTTGGACCACTGGAAATGTCAGACCTTGGGGCCCCTGTAGAGAAAGCCATGGCAGACCCTCACTGCTAGTTTGTCATGACCACATGAGCAGAAGCCTGTCTGTCTCCCTTCTGAAGGTGCTGCTCTAGTGGTATGAAAGTGGAGGAGCACTCCCAACCACCTCATCCTGATTCAGTAATTCACATGGATGTTTTGTCTGAGAACAACTAGTTAGAAATGACCTCCTTACATCACCCTTCTCTTTCATGATCATCTGTACTGATTTTGGGCAGTGATACAAGTAATGGGATTATGATGAAACAGGGAGAGAAGGGTTCATATGTGTGGTCATTCAGAACTTATTGAATCCATGCCTACTGCAGTAGAGAAACAGGTACTGTCACATTAAGAATAATGTTGAAGGAAGCAGGACTGATAACATTGGTGGTGGAAGGTGATATGTGGTATTGATATGATGATATTAGCACTGAAACTGGTAATTTCATCATGAAGGACAATCATAGAGGTACTTGTAGGCGTGGTAAAATGACTGGGAAAACTTGGGCCTGGAGTTGGCTGCCAGGTCTAGATGGTCATGATGTTCATCTGCAGTGGAACCACAGTACCCTCCATGTTGCTAAAGACAGTTGTGTTCTAACGCAGTACAGCCAAACCAGAAGAGACTCGTGAATTGAACCCTAAACTATCTGAAAAGTCCCAGTTCACACCCTGTGCTTCTGTTCTTCCATCCAGTGCTTGCTTTTATTTTATGCAATTAATCTTGCAGTTGGATACCTTTTGTCCTCACTTATAACTACCCTCTCCAGTTTAAAATTGCTGTTGCTGTTTGATATAACCTTAGTCACCCTTCAATTAGTCTCCTGTATGCTCTCCATCTCATGCCATTGCCTCTCATTAATCTCTTGAGCAGAACTGTCATACCTTCCTCCTAACAGATTTTTTTTACTCTGCATTAGTTTCTTTATCCTTGATTAGACTTTTCCTTCTTGTGAGTATAGAGGCAGCGAGATGTGGTGAAAGAAGTGCATACTGACACTGAGGAGCCACAACAGAGTAGCTGCTCAGTTTTGTGCCTTGATGTTCCTCTGCCACCTCCTCTGGTGACTGATAATTCCACACCTGTCTTGGTGCTGCATGAGGAACTTGGTCCTCTAGAGCCAGTGCACCTGAGGGCACCAGACAAAAATGGCTTTGCACACAGGAGAGCTAGATAAGCAACACTCAAAGGCTGGCCTTCCTGGCTTAATGAGCAGGGTCTGCCTTATGTGTAAGAGCACATCTGTCCAACACCTCTCCACATGTCCTTTGGAGTACATTTGTGTTGGTACCAGAGTCCCAGCATAATTCCTCTCTACCTTAAACACCAATTCTTCATGGATGACAGATCATCTTTCTTTACAGCGCATGGTCTTTCTCCGTGGCACAAGCATAACCTATTTCAGCTTTGATAGCAGTAGCCTTCTCTTTTCCTGTGCCCCCGCCTTTCTCTGCTCTTTTTTGGCAGATTGATGGATTTATTCTGAAATAATGAATCTGATTTCCTCCTCCTCTTGCATTTTCTGTCACAAAAAGTGACAGTTATTGCTGTCAAATCAGAATTGCAGTGCTTATGGTCAGTCCATAGGCATTTTGCATAAACGAATGTGACGGTGCGAGATGTGAGGCAGCAGGAATCGCACCCTTCCTCCACAGCAGTTATTTTCTCCTCATTATTTATTTCTGTAAAGCCTTCTGTGTCTACATATGCTAGGCAGGGCTGTATAAACAACAAAAAAACCCACCCTTACATGCAGCATACAAATGCAGTCCTTATTTAAGCACTGCTCCTTCTGAGCACAGCGTGAGGTTTTGCAAGAGGAAGGTCAGGATCTGGCCTGCCATAAATAAATGTGCTGCAATTACCCAGAAATGGCCTGTGATGAGATAACTGATGCTCTTCTTCTCTGCTTGTAGTTCAGAGACGCCGGTCAAGGAGGCTTGTGTAACCAGGCTATCATGCTGATCACAGATGGAGCCGTGGAGGATTATGAAGCTGTGTTTGAAAAATACAACTGGCCAGATCGGAAGGTTTGTCTGGGAAGAGAGAGATAGATAGACAAGGCAAGGAAAGGTGCTGTCCTGCTATGGTGGGAATAGAAGAGCATGAGCCAGGATGTCGGGCAGAGCTGAGCATTCACATGCTCCCATACTCATGTGTATCCAGCTGTAAATGCCAGGCAGGAGCTTGCTAGGGTGACTTTAGAGGTACTAGGATCACAAATGGATATGTGTAGGCTAGTGATGTTTGGGGTTTTTTTTAATACACTTTGTTTTCTAAAGGTGTAGGCAATCAAAACATCCTCTGATAAGACTGATCTGAGCATTTTAAAATAAAAAAAACAAAAACAAAAAAAAAACCAAAACAAAAAAAAAA
>VYZU01013294.1:12814-40888 GCA_013401355.1 Ceyx cyanopectus
GATGGTCATGATGTTCATCTGCAGTGGAACCACAGTACCCTCCATGTTGCTAAAGACAGTTGTGTTCTAACGCAGTACAGCCAAACCAGAAGAGACTCGTGAATTGAACCCTAAACTATCTGAAAAGTCCCAGTTCACACCCTGTGCTTCTGTTCTTCCATCCAGTGCTTGCTTTTATTTTATGCAATTAATCTTGCAGTTGGATACCTTTTGTCCTCACTTATAACTACCCTCTCCAGTTTAAAATTGCTGTTGCTGTTTGATATAACCTTAGTCACCCTTCAATTAGTCTCCTGTATGCTCTCCATCTCATGCCATTGCCTCTCATTAATCTCTTGAGCAGAACTGTCATACCTTCCTCCTAACAGATTTTTTTTACTCTGCATTAGTTTCTTTATCCTTGATTAGACTTTTCCTTCTTGTGAGTATAGAGGCAGCGAGATGTGGTGAAAGAAGTGCATACTGACACTGAGGAGCCACAACAGAGTAGCTGCTCAGTTTTGTGCCTTGATGTTCCTCTGCCACCTCCTCTGGTGACTGATAATTCCACACCTGTCTTGGTGCTGCATGAGGAACTTGGTCCTCTAGAGCCAGTGCACCTGAGGGCACCAGACAAAAATGGCTTTGCACACAGGAGAGCTAGATAAGCAACACTCAAAGGCTGGCCTTCCTGGCTTAATGAGCAGGGTCTGCCTTATGTGTAAGAGCACATCTGTCCAACACCTCTCCACATGTCCTTTGGAGTACATTTGTGTTGGTACCAGAGTCCCAGCATAATTCCTCTCTACCTTAAACACCAATTCTTCATGGATGACAGATCATCTTTCTTTACAGCGCATGGTCTTTCTCCGTGGCACAAGCATAACCTATTTCAGCTTTGATAGCAGTAGCCTTCTCTTTTCCTGTGCCCCCGCCTTTCTCTGCTCTTTTTTGGCAGATTGATGGATTTATTCTGAAATAATGAATCTGATTTCCTCCTCCTCTTGCATTTTCTGTCACAAAAAGTGACAGTTATTGCTGTCAAATCAGAATTGCAGTGCTTATGGTCAGTCCATAGGCATTTTGCATAAACGAATGTGACGGTGCGAGATGTGAGGCAGCAGGAATCGCACCCTTCCTCCACAGCAGTTATTTTCTCCTCATTATTTATTTCTGTAAAGCCTTCTGTGTCTACATATGCTAGGCAGGGCTGTATAAACAACAAAAAAACCCACCCTTACATGCAGCATACAAATGCAGTCCTTATTTAAGCACTGCTCCTTCTGAGCACAGCGTGAGGTTTTGCAAGAGGAAGGTCAGGATCTGGCCTGCCATAAATAAATGTGCTGCAATTACCCAGAAATGGCCTGTGATGAGATAACTGATGCTCTTCTTCTCTGCTTGTAGTTCAGAGACGCCGGTCAAGGAGGCTTGTGTAACCAGGCTATCATGCTGATCACAGATGGAGCCGTGGAGGATTATGAAGCTGTGTTTGAAAAATACAACTGGCCAGATCGGAAGGTTTGTCTGGGAAGAGAGAGATAGATAGACAAGGCAAGGAAAGGTGCTGTCCTGCTATGGTGGGAATAGAAGAGCATGAGCCAGGATGTCGGGCAGAGCTGAGCATTCACATGCTCCCATACTCATGTGTATCCAGCTGTAAATGCCAGGCAGGAGCTTGCTAGGGTGACTTTAGAGGTACTAGGATCACAAATGGATATGTGTAGGCTAGTGATGTTTGGGGTTTTTTTTAATACACTTTGTTTTCTAAAGGTGTAGGCAATCAAAACATCCTCTGATAAGACTGATCTGAGCATTTTAAAATAAAAAAAACAAAAACAAAAAAAAAACCAAAACAAAAAAAAAACAAACAAAAAACCTCTATTTTTGCAAAGAATGTTAATTTCGTCCAGAACTTTAAAAGTCCTTTTTGGGAAAGGGTCAGCTATTGCCAGTTCTTATGGTGGGCAGGGGAATGACCCAGACAACCTCTCTAGCTGCTCTCCAGCTCTATTTACTTTGAGGTCTGTGATTACATGCTTGTAGTGCCAGAGCACAAATGCAAAAGTGGAATAGACCGTGGCTCATTCTAAACCCTCCTGATTTATTTGTTTACCTTGTCCCAGCTAGCAGCAATGCCCAATGGGAGAGAAGCAGCCTTCTGAGAGACCAGACCATGGGGCTGTTAAAGCAGGTTATTTCAGGACTGGATCTTTTGTTGTTGGTCAAACACAAGAGAGATGGTGAAGTTTTCTCTAAATAATTAATGTGGCCAGCTGTTCCCCTGCGTATAGGATTCCTGTGAGCTATAACCCTCTCTGTATGTGGTTGCTGAGTGCCTGGCAGAGTTGCTATCATAAAATCAAACAGAATTTGCACTTCTGCCTTGTTATTCAGATGATCCCGGGTGCTACTTGGCTTTCTGGGCTTATTGTAATTGGAAATTAAGTTCCAGCCCACAAAATGCAAAGCAAATGGAGCAAGAGGCTCCTGCCTCTGTGTGAAGGCAGAGCTATTGCTGTGCACCACAAATAGGCAATGACACCAGGATGTACAGCAGGATGTCATATCTCAGCCATTTGGCCGTGGCAGTTCATTACAGCCTCACTCTTCCATCTTTGCATTCTTGTTCCCAGGTCCGAGTTTTCACTTACCTCATCGGACGAGAGGTCACTTTTGCCCCCAGTGTGAAGTGGATTGCTTGCAACAACAAAGGTGCTGTATGGCAGTGGTCCCCCAGTCCTCACGATGCACAGCCTGTGTTCTGCAGACACAGGGCCCTGGGCCCCTCTGAGGTTTATTCACTACAGCTCTAGGGCCCCTGAACCCTCAGCTGAAGGACGATCCAAGGAACAAAGCAGACCTTGCTAGTCCATGTGAAGTGTGCCTGTGGCTCACTAACACATGTGCTGAGCTACCACATTTTCCTGTTGTGGTGCCAAGGGACACTATGACTAAGATTCATGCTGGTTGTAGTCCCCCTAAGTCTCTGTGCTTATTGTGTCCCAGTTATTGGTTTTTGACAGTCTGTTTAAAATTCTGTCAGAAAGCCTGACATCTTTTGGCCAAGATGGAAAATGAAGATCTCTTTAAAGGTTTTGCAGCATTTTTCTTGAGGTCTGCGTGTTAACCCCTATATCCTGACCAAATTCTTTGTGTGCCAGTGGTTTCATAAAGGTACCAGAATAGTTTGTTAATCCCACCTCAAAACCAATATTGTCTCTAGCTGGCATGAAAAGAAAAATCCATTCAGATAGGTGAGTCATCTCTATGCATTTGGGGCCAGTTAGAAAGTCCCTGTCTGAGTCTGCAAGGGTAAGGGAAGAGAGGGGGGGAAAAGCTCCTTTTCCCTCTTTGGGTATGACTTGGCCTCAGCATGCCTGGAGACAGTCAGCAATGCTTGCTACATCATTATCCTGCATAAACAGGACAGGGAAGGCAGGAGTGAGGCTGGGAGCTGACTAGCCAGGCATACTGACTCTTCCTGTCTCAGCAGTGGCTCCAGCAGACTATGAAATGCATGGGTGCATTTGCTGCTGAAAATAATTGACAGACAAGAGACAGCCTGCGGAATGTCTGTGAGCTGGGGATGCTCAAGGCTCAAACATTCACTATGAATCACACAGAACGTGTTTAGGTTTTGTTATAAAAAATCCAAAATTTTTGTTTTGAAACAAAATCCTGAATTTCAGATTGTATATTCAGCCATCAGCTCAGTGATGGGGAATTCATGGTGCTGGTGGTTCACCATAAAATGTGAAAATGTATTCCCTTGAGTAAGTGCTCTTTGCACTTGAATTCTCACCTACCAGACTTGAGCTCTGCAGAAGAGCTGAGTTTGTTTCTTCTGTTTCAATATATTATATAGCTCTTGTAGTCCTTGTTTCCAAGAACACTAAATCTGTTTCCACATCACAGAGCTTATCAGATCATAACCCCTTTCATACAGCAGTGTTTTTCTAGTGATAGCAAAAGTCTCCCAGCTCTTTGACGTACTCTGTCCTACACCAAGAACAAGCAATCAGTCTCATGTGGTGAGAAGCAGGAGAAGAGTCCTTGTGGCATTGCATTGTGTTAGCATTACTAACCAGTTAAGCAGTTTGTTTTAAGGACCTTTTGATAACTTGAAAACATTCTTCCCCTGTACTGCTTGTTGTAGTGTTAGACTTTTATAGGTCCATGTGCAGGGAGAAACCTCTGGAAATAGATTACTTGCACATTTACATCCTGCATCCACTCTGGAAGTTGTTGCCATCCTTGGATGTAAAGATAGGCAGACAAGAGTTTCCAGTAGGCTGTTGGAAAAAAAAAATCTGGAAAAGAAGTTGGGAATTTGGGCTTAATGTAAAATTGTACAGGGTAAGCCTGATGAAATACTTCGTGTCCATTTGGCCTTCAGAACCAAAGGCAGCCTGAAGAGGGGACAGTTTTGCCTAGGACCCAAAGCAACATTTTATGTCTGCCTGACATGATTCAGGTTATATTGAGACTTTGGTCTTGAGCATTGGTCCAGTGTTTTCACAATAGAGCCAGTGCTTAGAAACTCTGGTTTTCCCCAGAAGCTCTTGGGTACGAGGCATGTCCAAGCACTGTTTGTCAAGAGCAGATAAACCATCGGGGCAGATGCAGGCTTTGACCTCGAGCTTTCTAGCTTTGCACAGGCACCCTTGCAAACACGGAAGGCATGTTAGCAGAGTGACTAAGGTCTCTGTTTCTCCATGAAGGCTACTACACTCAGATCTCCACGCTGGCAGATGTCCAGGAGAATGTGATGGAGTACCTGCACGTGCTCAGCCGCCCCATGGTCATCAACCACGACCACGACATTATTTGGACCGAGGCCTACATGGACAGCGCGGTAAGGGCCACAGCACACGGCTTCGTTCAGCCAACTGCAGAGCCTCTGGGCCAAGCTAGCAAAGGTGTGAGACACCCAGCTAGTATGGTAGGCATAGAACTTGTCCCATCTTACCATCTAAATAGCTGATGTGTATGAGAAACTAAATAAAGGCCTGGAACTTACATACAACCAGGAGCTGGTTGGTTGATAGAAATTGCTGGTCTCTGGCTCTGCTGAGACAGACAATATTTCTTTTCTGTTCGTGCCTGGAGTTGAGATGTATATGCAGACTCAGGTCTGCATCTTCAGTGACCCAAGGAGCCCAGGACTAATCATGCAGGCACAGTATGATATAAGAAGTGCTTCTGTAAAAGCAGGTTACCTTCTAAAGGATTATTCACAGGAAAGATTATTTACATCTCAGGATATGGGTCACAGAGGTTTATTCTCTCCAGCCTGGTAGCTAAAAGCCTACTAGTTACCACTCAGAGGTAGAGATTTCAGTCTGGGAAGCAAGCTCACTCTTGTTCCCTGAGCTAGCAAGTCCTATATATATATGTCATGGCTGCAGCCCTGTGCTCAGCACAGTGGGTAAAGGACACATTGCAAAGGACCAGGCAGTCAGCACTCCCAACACCCCTTACTTTGTCTCAAGTCTGCCCTATAGGAAGATATTTGGACCGTGAGTAGGTGCTATTACCATGTTGTTGTGCCAAAGAAGCTTTGAAATTTAAGGAAGTGAAGGGAAGAACAAATAGCAGATCACAAGTGAAGGAATCTCCCTACACTTCCCCAGATAAAAGCATTCCTGAATATCTATCTCCTTCCCTTTTTACACTGCTGAAAGTTACAATTGTTCCTTTGGTCACTGTGCTTTGAGGGAGATAATTTTTGTTCTTTCTCCCCAGAGATGTGTCTGCATAACTGTGACAGCTAGAGCTGACCAAAGTCAGATTTCCCACTTCCAGAAACAAACCTGAGGTCTCAGGACAGTTTGTATCATCTCATGGAAAAAAAAAAAAGGTCTTCTAGGAACATTGAGAATCTTTCCATACACAGTCCCACTGGAACTGAATTTATTGGCTCCAGTCTGGCAAGCAGCAGCTTTTAGGTGTCTGCCACAGCCCTGGGGAGAACCCACGGTTTGCAGGTTTAAGATCCACAGTGAGAAACCTGAACTCTCTGAGATGGAGTAAAACTAGGGATACTGAGCTTAGCTTTGTAGCAGGAAACTTGGAAGTTCAGGTCACATGTGGCAGTGCTCGATGCTGTTCTCTGAGTCAAGAAGACACAAACCCCAAGAAGTACTCCCAAGGCAGACAGGCTTGAACCATCCTTATACTCAGGAGACTCTCATGGGAAGGAACCATCCTCCACCTCTGTGCTGTGGCTGACCATTGAGGCTGCAGCTATGGCACACTACCTGTGTGTGGGTGACATGGGGATGTCTTCTGCTGCAGGAGCTATGCCAAGTGACAGCTAGGGACATGGTACTTGAGTGTGCTAAGCAAAACCTCCAGAAATGCTACTAACTACTCAGCAAGTTTATTCTATTAGAAGACATGCTGCCCCTGGCACTGGTGTATGGTGTCAGACTTCCAAAGGCAGCCAAAGGGATTTGTTTGCTGCACTTCTTTTTTTTTTGTTGTATCTGTTTTCTTGCTTTTTGTCTTGTCTTGCCATTCTCTTCCTCCACCCCAGCCTCTCCCATCTTTGATTCATTCCTCCATTCATGTATTCATTCAGCTGTTCATCCATGTCTTTCACTAGCTGCCACAGTCTGAGGAGGTAACTGCAGCCCTGTGTTTTGTGAGCGTGCTGTTCCCCTTGTGCCAATTGGTGTGTCAGTGTTTACAGCCACAGCTGGCCTGTACATCTGAAGGGGGGTGGGAGCTGCAGTGCTGAAGGAACCCTCTTATGTTGGTAAGAGGAGGAGAGGCAATGCTGGATGTACTGGAGAGCTGTGCTGTTGGTTCAGAGTATGTAGAGGTGTCTGTGTTGTGCTGTAGCTTAATTCACCAATATCTTTTTTCCATATGTCCAGTAAGTGACAGAGAAATTTACTTGTTGTGTGTCAGTGTGAGTGCTGGTATGATTGGGATGTTCCCACAAAGAATCATTCAAACCAGTATCAAGATATCAGGCTCAAATCTCCATCAAGCAACTCTATAGATTACTGACTGGCTCCTTTATGGCTGCCAGCATGTGCAGTCATGGAGAAAGAACTTACTTGATGAAATGAGAGATGGGAGAATGATGCTACTGGCACTGAGGAATTAGGTGCTTTTGACAGCTGGGCATGTTTGGGAGACTCCTTTGCATATGTCTTGCCTGTTTTACCTCCTTTCCTGTGTGTTTTGAGAGAATCTGTCTTCTGCAGAACTGGGAGCGTCTGTTACCCCATTACATGTACATGTCCTGTAACTCCTGTAAAGACAGACATGGTGAGACCATGTGCTATCTGTTTGTATCATGATTTTCTCTCTCCTCCCTAAGCTAAGATGCTTGGGTAACAATTCTATATAAGCAGTCTCTCTGTGTGTTTGTGCCTTTTAAACATTTACCTGTGGTGCTTCTCCCTTGTGGTATTCGTATGTCTGCAATATAGATACTGTCATGTTTGTGATTTTTCATCATATCTGTGTTGCTTTATTCTGTGATCCTTGTGGGGGTGGTTTTTACTTTTGTTGCATAAGAGCCCATGTCCACACTCCCAGTGTGTGGCGGGTATGAATTTTGACACCACTTCTTCAAGTTCCTGTCTCTTCATTAAAACAGCTTTTAATTTCTCCTGCTTCAGCACATTTCACTGGCTTTCATCCCATCCTCATCACCCCACATGAGCAAGCATCAATCCCACAATCTTCTTGGAAACAAGAGTCTTTGAAAGTGCTGCCATCTCTTTCGAGAGGGGTGTGGGAGGCAAGAAGGTGGCTAATTGTGATCAGCATGTGGGGTCCTTGGGAATTCCAGTGCTGTTTGTTTGGGTTACCTGCTCTCTAGCATTTGCTAACCTACAGCTCCTTGTTCTGTGGCAGCTCTTTGCATCTCAGGCTCAAAGCCTGTTGCTCATGACAACAGTCGCTATGCCAGTCTTCAGCAAAAAGAACGAGACGGTGAGTGCAAGGGGGGCTTTGCTCTTCTCCCAGCCAGCAGAGGAGAAAGGGTGCACTGGACCCTTCCTGGGCTTTTAAAGGCAATGGGTGTCTGAAAGAAAATGTGGCCATTTTAGGGACTGCAGTAAGCCTCTGGCAGGATGTGTGGCTGATAATTTAGCTGACAAAAATGATAGTCTGTCGTTTTATCTGAATGCTGTTTCTTCAAAATACCCCTCCAATATGACACCCCTGTTTCATCCCTCCCATTTTCAAACTGAGCCTAATTCACAGAGCCATAAAGTGTCAGACTGGAAGAGATCATTACCTTGTCTAGTCTGTGCAGTTTATTGCAGACCTTAACATTTCATATGGCTGGTGCTTCATGAGCCCAATAACCTGTGTTTAGCAAAAGTGTCATTGAAGAAAGGCATCCAGCCCTCAGCTCTCCATTGTGGTTTCTCACTCTGTTAAAAACTGGTGTCTAAATTCAGATTTCAGATTTGGCCTCACCTTCTTGTCATAATGGCTTTCTCTGCTAGATTAAAAACCCTGTGCCCTTTGGTATCTTCTCCTGGGAAGTATCTTCTGCATTGCAATGAAGTCAGACCTCTCTGTCTTTTGATGGATAAAAAAATGGAACAATTTAGATGTCTCTGATAAGGGCATTTCCTCTGGGTTTTGAAACCTTTTAGACACTTTTTATACCGTTTCTAGTTGCTCAGCATCCCTTTAAAATAGTGGCTGGTAGTTTGCCATTGCTGTACAAGGGATAAACTCCTCATCCAGGTCCTACAAACCATTGTCTGCCTTCTCCTCCTGAGGCTGCCTTCAACCTGTATTTGCACAGTGCTGCAGTGGGAGACTGTGTGTCATTTTTTTCCACCATGCTCCCCAGATGCTTGTTAAGCAAGCAGGTCCTCATTTCATGGAGACTTCCTGCATTCCTTTTTCCTAGATTAACAATTTTGTATTTGATGTTTTGTTTAGTTGGCCCAAGTTATCAACTTGAGCCATGCTGTTCTGCATGATTGCCTTGCCCTTACTGCTATTTGCATATACAGATGCAGGGTTTTGCTCTTAAAACTTGTTATCATGATTTTATGTTACTTCTGAGTCATAGCCAGAAATTATAACTAGTCCTGTGTAGAAATGCTCCTCTCCAAAAAACACTGGAGCAACTCCTTGAGACTTTTTGAGTTTATTTTGAATGAATATATCGATACAAGTCTAGAGAGAACATGGGAGACTAGTAGAAAGGCAATAATGTATATTCAAATAGAGAGTGAACAAAGTTTTCCTTTCTAAAAATGGATTCTCCTTTGTTTTTAAGAGATCTCATGGTATTCTGCTGGGTGTGGTGGGCTCTGATGTGCCACTGAGGGAGTTGCTAAAACTGGCTCCACGCTATAAGGTAAGACTGAGACAATGAAATTGGTTAAATTGCAAAAGGTTAGAACTATAAGCATAAAGTAAGAGATGTTGGATGTGGTGATACATGGTTTCTATATAGCACATAGGAAATCGTTTGTTCCTAGACACCCTTAGGCTGCTTCAGAAACACAAGGATTGGATGATCCAGTAGATTGTCAACAGTTCATGGGGTCTTTGTATGTTGATGGTCACCAACCTAGATGCTTCAGAGGTGATACAGATCTGACAGCCTATCTCAGAAGAGTAAAAATTTTATATCCAGTTCCAAGTGGACAAAAGCTGCCATGCCAGCTGGCAAAAAAAACCAACCCAACCCAAGTAGTTTTCTCAGCAGAAAGACTGAAGGACTATGGAGAGCCAACTTTTCTGTCATGCCTAGAAATTCCTTTCTCCAGATCAGCATGAAAATTTCCTGGCTGGACAGCATCCAAGAAGTTGGCTCACACTTGTGCTGTACCTAGACAGAGTATCTGCTCTCCAAAACTGTTAGTCCAACAGCTTTTCACTAGCTCAAGGTTCCATATATCTAAAAAATACCTTCATCCATAGGAAACCCCTCTGGAGATGCACTGTTTAGTTTGGTTTCTGCTGTAAATTCTGTGCAGTGACTTTTTGTTCAATGATTCTGCAACACAGGAGACAGCAGGCACATCAGAGGATCACCATGAAATCAGGGAGTTTGAGTCAGCATTTGAAGTTGTCACTTCGTCTTAAATAACTATCAGACAACTACTACCAGTTAGGCAGTTGTCCAAAACCCAATTGCTGAAGTCTCACAGGAGTGAAAGTGCTGTCAGAAGCTATGAATTTGTGTGGCACTTTCAGATGTGGATGAGAGTCCAAAGTTTTGATCTGGGACGTGTGAAATACAGAATTCATTCCCTCCAAAAAGGCACAGACAGATTGTAAATTACTTACCTTCCCCTTTCCCTATTTTTATCCCTCCAGGATTGTCTCTATAGGAATATAAAGTTACACCATACTTTTGAAGATAGAAACCTTAGACACTCTTGTTTTCCATGAGACATGAGACACTCCTTGTTTGAGCAAGCACAGGTTAGCAGCAGGTTTTTAGCAGTTCAGGGGTTAGCTGAAATTTGTATTACATCTGAGTTTTTGCTCTCTTGGAAATCTCTTATAGATCAGGTCAGCTAGTGTCTGCTCTTATTAGATTATAGTATTCCTTAAAAAGCATTTTAAGACTTTGTGCTTGTATGATTGGCCTAGGCAAGGCCTGGTCTTGCCAACATTGAAACAGTGCAGAGCTCTGAAGACTGGCTGGGTTTCCAGGAAGCCATCTGTGAGATTCACTCTCCCTGGTTCCTTCACTGCTGTGTATAGGTAACAATGGACATACAGATGTGTCACTGCTGTTTCTGGCCTGTTTATGACACTCCTCATTGTCCATTTTATGTGCAGCACTGCTGTGCCTGCTGTGGAGAGCTTATTCTGCCTCTGGGTGGCAATTGTCCATGAGGACAATCAGACTCTAGGAAGGATCTTTTACATCATCTGTACACAAATCAACTACCTGACCATCCTTTTGTGCATCAAAGCTCAGTCAGAGTGGCCAGAGATAAATGGTTGGGGATGGTCTCTGTTTTCTGCTGGTCAATACTTTTAAAAGGAAAATATTTCTGAATATCGGTGGTGCCAGGGCACCCATCAGGGCATCAGTGGCACCCATTACACATCAGTGTTTTTAGCTAAAGCACCAATTATTCTGATGTTTCTTTCTCCAGCTGGGTGTCCATGGATATGCCTTTCTGAACACCAACAATGGCTACATCCTTTCACACCCAGACCTCCGTCCTTTGGTACGTATAGCTGTGAATTTGAGAAACTTGGCTTACTTGGAAACAGGGGGTTTTGGGAATGCTCCTGATCTCTCATTTTTTGTTAAGCTATGAAGTCTACCAGACTCTGATACATAGGCACCCAGGAGCATGAAGGCCAGAGCAATTAATTTAACATATGTGGATGTCTGTATAAGCACAAACATATGTATGAAGTGTAAGGCACTCTGCCTGTCTGCTCTACACAAGAGTGCATGTGAGGGCTGTATCTGTGTGTGCTTGCTGGACTGTGGGTACATGTGTACCTGCATCCATGCAAGGTTTCACTGCTGGGATGAAGAAACAATTCCCTTTGCTCAGGCATATCTTCTACAAGAAGATTCAGCACTAGTAGCACCCCAGGAACAGATCCCCAGCAGCTCTAGTGTCAGCCAGTTTGGGTCCTGAGGCTACCAGGGGTCAGTACCAGAAATCTTAGTAACATGGTCAATCCTTCACCAGAAAGATTACAGGGGAATATCTCTCCTGCATTAGTTAGCATGGTAAAAAAGCACTGGTGAAAAGCCTACTTTTCTGTCAGTGGAGTCCAAGCCTAATTCCCATCAGGAAAGATCTCCTGCTGGCATTATAGTGTTAATGGGATTACACTCCTAGCTGTGGGGTAAAAACTTATTTTCCTAGAGTCAAGTGCATTGTACTGATCTATTTAGAAGAATACTCTCACAAAGGAGGTCATAGCCTTTACCTGCCAGTTTACCTGTGTTCCTGCCTGTCTCCTGCTTCTGGATTAGCCTCTCCAACATCAACTCTCCTAGTCCTGCACAGCACAATACATGGTATGACACCAGAAGGCACTTGCACCCATCTTCTTAGTCAAAGAATAAATGAGATAAACAATTTGAAAAATAGGGGTATCAGTTCTTAAAGGATTGGTTTAGGATGAGATCTAGCCACTTGCTTTGGTAATTTTCTTTTTTTAATGCATTGTCAGTATAAAGAAGGAAAGAAACTGAAGCCTAAGCCAAACTACAACAGTGTAGATCTCTCAGAAGTGGAATGGGAAGACCAGGATGAAATAGTGAGTATCAAACAGTGAATGTGTCCATTTTTGTACTCCTTTCTATTATTTTGTGCACCTGTATGGGAGGGGGAGGGGAGCAACAGACGCTCCTGTTTTTTTCTGTGGCTGACTGTGATCTACAAGAGGACAAGGATGATGCTCCCCTACAAAGTGTTCATCTTCCTTCCATACATGAATTGTCTTCTTCATGGAGCAGGGAGGAAAAGCACTGGCAGAAGGAAGGAAGCACTTTGGGGCATGCTCCAGAGAGCCAGCCTGGGTGTAGATGGCCCAGATGCTGCCTTAATACAAGGTCAAGATAGTTTAGGAGTACAGCAGCATGCCATGATGTCAGCCATATATGTAGTATTTGAGATATAGCTGAAGCCATTCAACTAATGAGATCTGCAGCAGGGATGAGTTGTTGCATCTCAAAAAGAGAGAGTAAAGCTTGTAGTCACTATTAATAATAGACAAAGAGGATAAGGCACTTAGACAAGCATATTTCCAGAAACCACCTTATTGCACAGGTGTGAAGACACTGAAAGCAATAGCTGACCAGAGGGAAAATATTCAAAAATAGCTTCTTTGCAGTCTTTCAAGCAAAATGGTTGAAAAGTGATAAATAAGAAACAACAGGTACCTTAACAGCTGCACTTTGCTGCATTGCACAACTAGGAACTCAGGTATAATGAGAAGGGAGAGAGGTTCCTCTGGGGCTGGTTTTATTTTACTTAGAAGAATTAGAAGAGAATAGATACTTAAGTTACTAAGATAAGAACTGAATTTGGAGTAAGATAGAATTAGCTGTGGGACACCTGCTTCTGGATTACAGGGGAGACTGCAGAGATAAAGGGATCTGATGCTAGAGATATCCTTTTAAACAGGTAAGACAAACAAACTGCCTGGCGAGAGGAGCAAAGCAGATAGTGCTGCTAGTACAGGACAAGTACCAGAGGAACTTGGGAGTTGGAAAAGTGGCAAACTGACAAGTGAAACACAGTGGAACTGGATGTATGGCATGGAAAGTGAGACAAAATAAGGGGCTTTTCATGCAGTGGCACCAAGATGCAGGTTGCCTGCCAATGGCTTAATGTGGCTTTACTGATGTCTTCGAAGAGTTTTGCTCCCATTGTAGTTTTCTATCTCACTGGAGGCCCTTTTAGAGCTGCTTCTCTTTTACCCAGTTTGCTATTTTACACACACAAAAAAAAAAACAACCAAAAACAAAACCACAACACGAAATGAGAGGACTTTGCTGTCATATTTATATGGTTAACAGGTTCCTGTCTGACAAAATAACATTGATACCTGAGTGCAAGTATGATGCAAAGCATGAGGTTTCTGTCCATACGCAGAGTAAAACTAGCCAGTGGAATAAAACCCCAACAAATCAAAAAGAGGCATGAAAACCAAAGCCATTTGTGTTCCTGTCCTGCATCTACCAGAAGAGAGAAAGGTTGCAGTGACTGGAGGTACAGAGACACTCAGTGACGTGTGTGATATCCGCAGTGTGACTTCACCAAGCCTAGAGACTGTCAAGATACACCCACTGCAGTGGAAAGCTGCCAACATTTCAACACTCAGATTTGCAGCTATGGTAATAGATCAATGACAGACTCAACATCAGTTGCAGCATAATCTCAGCTATGCTGATAAGCAGCAAATTCAGACTGGAAAAATATGCCCAAGTGCTAATGATGTGTAATACAGCCAGCTGCTGAAAAGGAATCTAGGGGAGGGAAGATGGCACTGTCTGGAAAATACCAGCTGATGTACAATAGGACTATCTGCAGCTAGGCAGCAGGGAAGTTTGGGCTTGCTTGTAAAGCAACACAGGGTTATTCTCAGTGTGAGTGGAACAGAGATGTGTCACGAGATCCTCCCCAGCAGTCTAGGAGCTGGCACACAAACAGATTTTCTTCAGCCTTAACAGAGCCACTGAAGAAGAAATTAGTCTGAAAAGATGTTGCACCTGAGTGGCAAAACACCTAGCTGCTGTGAGACCCCCCCAGGTAAACTGTATGCTTGTGTTGGTTTGAAACCATGCAAGCAGAGTGGGGAATGGAGTCAGTAGTACTTGTTACCAGTGATGGGGATGGCACAGGCTCATAGCCCTGCAGACTTTGGTGTTGGGAGCAAGTGCCTCAACATGCACCACACCACCCTGCTGCCCAAATCCTGCTATGCAGTTTTCAGAGTGGGAGCCAGCTGTTGCCTGAGGTGCCCTACCCAAAAAGGACCGTGCATTACAGGACCCCCAAGACACCAGGATGGTAACTGACTTCTCAATGCAGGAAAAGCTTTTGAGGAAGAAGCAGCAAACCAGGACTGTGACACCAACCTAAGTCTGTGGGGCTGAGTTCAGGACAAGTAACCTGCTTGCAGAGTAGCTGGAGCTGAGGAGATCCAAGGAGATCTCAGATACCCATTGATTTGCTTCTTCACTGCCTTATGGGGCAAAGAGCAATGTCTAACATTCAGGAAGCTATGGATGAAGCAACAGTATCTGAACTAAATCCACAACCCATAGAAAATGCTGCAGGTTGTCAGACCAGAACAGAGAGTAGCCATGGCTCTGGCAGGAGGTCAAACACTCTTAGCCAAAAAGGAGTTAATAGTACTAGTCAGTGTTTTGATTTCCAAGAACAGGGCCTTGGGAAACACAAGCTTTATACTCTAGGTCTGTAAATTACCCACATCAAACAGCTGTAACAAACAGAACTGTGGCCCTGTAAAGGCAGTTGAGACTGGCCAGCACCTGGATGGGGGCCTGTCTCTGGAAGCAAGGAAGCAATTTGCATGAGTAGGTTAATTCTCACATTTTTTTCCTATCCAAGCTGAAGCAAGAGGCTGATATGCTGTGTGGTAGGCTGGGCATAAAGTCATAGCCTCTGCACTAGTGGAAAAATTCCCTGGCTCTTTCTTGGAAGAGGCTGGGCATCACTGTGAAAGTTGCATTTTGCCTTCAGAACCTGCACAGAATAAAATGGTCTCCCTGCCTATCTGTTTTCTGTCATAAAGTCTTGCTTTGCAATGTTAAACAGCTGCTGTGCTGAAGCTCAGAAAGTGGTGCTAAATACAGCCTATCATTTATATATCTGTTTTTTAAATGTCCAAGAACTTTGGAATCAGATTGGAGGAGTTAGTAGGTTTCTCAGGTGTCTCCTCTTCCAGGCTCTCAAAGCACCTTGCTAGTGACTTTCAGGCGTCCAAACAGTGAAGACTGAAACTTGCACTGGCAACTTTATAGCTTCCAGATCATAGAATCACAGAATGTTTAGGGCCGGAAGGGGCCTCCAAAGGGCATCTAGTGCAGCCCCCCTGCAGGGAGCAGGGACACCCTCAACTAGACCAGGCTGCTCAGAGCCTTGGCCAACCTCACCTTGAATATCTCCAGAGATGGTGCCCCAACCACCTCCCTGGGGAGCCTATTCCGCTGATTCACCACCCTCAAGGGAAAGTAATTCTTCCTGAAGATCTTTTCACTAAAAAGACATATCAACAAGCTTTCAGCATAAGCCATTATTATTCTATGTCACTTAGCAGCCTGACTGAACAAGGGTTCTGAGCACTGAGAACAGGTTTTCAGTTGAAAAGAAGCAAGAAAGGACTGTGGGGTGGGGAATAACCTGCACTGCCTCTTTTCTGTCAGCCCCTGTATGCTAATGACGAGAGTCTCAATTTCTGACCTGCCTGGAGGCACTAATGCTAATCTTGTTTACCTCTGCAGCTGAGAACTGCCATGATCAATGGAGAAACAGGCTACCTCTCTATGGATGTGAAGGTCCCTGTGGACAAAGGGGTAAGAAATTATCCTTCTGGTCAGGTCACATGAGAAAGGGAATGGGAAATGGATGCTGAAGAACCACAAAGGATGTGGTTTTAATGCTCAGCATTTCTGAGTGTGAGGATTTTATTGTTTCACCACATATATAGCACATATGCTAAAGACATAACATGGAGCATGGTTAGAAGTGCTCACTGTAAGTACTGACATTCTGCTCTTACAAAGGCACTGGAAATGCCTCCTAGCTCCCTGTTTCGCTCAGGCAAAGCCAAAACCCCTGATGCTCAGTTTTCACAGGGCTGTAAAATTAATCTGAGATCTTCAAGAGTTTGGAATGGGGAAGGCTTTGCTGAGCTGACCTAGACAGAAAGAGGTTTGCAGGTTATTTTGTGACTCCCTTTCCCCTACCCAAAAATACTCAAGAAATCTTTGTCCCTCGTTCTGTCAGAATGAGATTTTTTTTAACTAGGTCCAGGATTAAATTTCTATGCAAATATTTACAGGTCTTTTATAAAAAGTCCCAATGAAATGGAGACTTTTGAACATTCCCCACCCAGCTCTAACATGGGATTATACATCTTCATTTGGAATCAGTGTAAAGTTGTCTTGTACATTTACTTTCACTGGTACTTTTTCATTCAGGTTTATTTAACTCTCCTGGCTTTTATCATTTCCTGTTAGGAAGTATTCCAGAGTCCTGCAAGTTACACTGCCCAGAAGTCTTCCATATTTCAGGAAAATTTTCCATCTTTTATAGAGGACGTTTATTTCCAGCCTTCAGGCTGGCTGAACTGCTCCCATGCTAAGCCACAGTCAGCACCAATTCCAACAAACTGACTGCTCACAGCCACTGCTGAAATGGTGCCATTTCCTAATGAAGACACCCCTCTGTTTCCTCTGAATGGTTATACTGCTAGAGCTTGTAACTAAATCTCCTTCCTTACTCTTGGTGTTTGCAATTATCAGGTACCTCTCAAGGCTTTACCCTTCTTCTTCTGATCATCACTAAGATCTGCATTGGAAATATTTGAATGCTTTTCAGTGCAAGCAGTTCAGCAATTATTTTACTCCCTTTGTCTCTTGTATCATTTCTGGTACACGGGTACCAAGGCTTCACTGAGTACTTCTTCCCTGTTGCTCTGTACAATAGGATGTTTCTGAACAGGGAATCCCAAATGTCCTTTTTGCTGTCCCTTCAATTCTTTCTCCCTCCCACAGCCATGCCAGCTTGGCTGCCTTAGTTTACCTGTTTCTTAGCTGTTTCTTCGAGTTGACATTTTTCCATGTGACCCCCACTCCTTTTTGTCCAGTCTTTCTAATTTTTAGGTCTATGGGGACTTTTCCCAATATTCAGAGAGATGCTGTTTTATTTTGTCTTACAGATCACTGTACAAACAGGCTTCTAAGGTAGTCTGTCTGTTCCTCTCATTAGCTCTTTTTCCCCTGTTGCCCTGTTGTTTACTGCTTCTTTTTGTTTACAGAACTGCAGCTGGTTCTCATTCCACATCTTATTTAAACCCACTCTAACTGATTCCTTAGAATAAAATTTCATCAGAAGCTGTTTCAAGTGTTTTATATAAACCCAGACACATTGCATGTCCTTTAGTCCCCTCATCCATTATCTTTGTTATTCTGTCAGAAAAGCAATTAGAGTTTCCCAGTAAACCCATTCCTCATAAGTCTAGATTGCTTATTTCTCCAGCTTAACCTCTTTTTCTGCCTCTCTGCACCCTCAATAGCATTTGTTCTGAGTCATCCAAAGATGGGATATCTTTCTGCTCCCTGACCCAGGGGAAAAAAACCCAACATAACAAATAGCAGCCTTGGTAAGAGGTATTACCTGTTTTATTCTGCAACTCTGCAAGCCTTATGAAGCATAATAGGGACTAAAGCTGAGAATGTGACAGTTTTGCTATTATCAGAATACACATGGAGTAGGGACCAGAAGTGAAACTTAGCAATTTGCACTTGTATTCCACTCCATGATGAAGCAGAGCAGGGGTTGAAACAAAGAAAGTGCTGACAGAGCCTTCAAACAAAGAGAATGAGGCAGTCAGACAGCAGAGATGAGGGCTGAGTGAAGGGGACAGAAATTGTTCTGTCAGCCACATTAATGTGACTCCCCAGGTTGATCTCAGGAAGGCATTGAGAGTGGGGTGAGAGGGAGAGGAAAAGATCAGGACCAAAGACAAGGGGTTGTTGTTGTTAGAGAGACCTAGTGGAAAAAAATGCCTTTGCTTGCAGCTAGGGTTGAAACTGTGAAAACAAAGGGGCAAAGATGTGGGTGAGAGCTGTGGCAAACCACTGACAGTGGCGTTAGACAGGACTGGCTGCCTAGTACAGTGACAATATGACTGGAGATACACGTGCTCCCAGACCACAGATGCTGCTAGTCAGCCACAGTGCCAATTCACCCATGGTTTGTCTTCTACTTTCCTCTGTCCTGCCTGATCAACATCATGCCTGCTTGGCTCTGTTTCTCTTCCTTCTCATGGATACGTGGTGATTCTAGCTGTCTTGGAGAGGGCTGACCAGCCATCCTCTCCCCCTACCCAAAAAGAGATCTGTCCTCACTCCCACATGGCACAAGTGCTGAATGGCTACATGTGCAGAAGAGGAGCAGGTCAGAATGAGCAGAACAAATGGTCCAGGGTGTCCTGGACCATTTTCTATTGCATCCTTTTCCCCAGGGGCAGACCCACATCCCCAGGTATCCTTCTTCTCCACTCCTCCCCCACTCTGCCACCAAACCAGACTGGCAGGGAAAGGGAACCTTAATACCTATGGTACCTTCCACACAGCCACTAAAACACCACAATACTATGTTCCTTGGGGATATCACAGCACTTTTGGAACGTCTCAGCTCAGAAAGACTCGGATCCTGTTGCTCAACACTACACAATTGACATGCATGGGGAGGGATGGTTGAGCCATCTGCCACCTCCCCACCTAACAGTGACACCCATCCTCTGTGTCCACAAACCTGGGGCACACTGTGGAATTGGCACTGGCTCACCCTTTGTGCCTTGCTCCACTTCCACTGCTGCACAGCAGGTTAGAACAGGCACGACCTTCCCTGGGGAACACTGAGTGTTCTGTGTTCACTCCCTGTCTCCCACACACATCGTCTCACCTCGTTTCAGACTGGGGCTGGGATTTTAAACATATTAGGGTTAATATACTGGCATAAGGGTTGGATAGAAACTTTCCAAAAACTTTTCTCCTTTGGAAAAGAGTTCCACTGAAATCAACACTTTCCTACAGGAAAAGGCCAGTCTGGCAAACAGCTGAAGTTCTGAAGCAGCTTTCAATAATCTGAAATGTCTTCAGTTGAAATGTCAGTCTGAAAAAAATATTTTCATGTGAATCAAAATGGTTTGGATTTGAATCAGCACTTTTTTTTTTTTGTTTTTTCCAAATTAAAAATGTAATTTTATTTTATTTTTTTTACTGATGATTTTTAACAAACTTGGAGTACGTTAATACCTTGTCCTAGTTTGGCATGAAAGCAAATGTCAGGAATCTCAGCATTTCCCACAGGAGTGGGGAGACTTAGCCCCCCGTACAGGGGGTAGGTTTGCCATTCTGTCTCTCCTATGACATCACTTCTCCTTCCTACCTGTCCCACCGAGCCCCCTCCCCCCAGCTTGGCACCATGATGTACAAAACCATCAAGGATGCTTTGTATAGCAAAAGAGCAGCAGAGCCCCAGCATGTTGGCTCAGAGGGTGCAAGAGGGAGGGCAGCCTCCCCTTACCCCTCAGCCAGTGCAGGAGCCCTAGAGGAAAGAAGGGTTTAACTGAAGCCATGGGTGGAAAGATAGAGAGGCTGCCTGGATCCTGAAAGTCGTTAAGTTGCTGAATGTGCTGAATACTGAGCATTCATCCCTGCCTCCAGCCAGCCCTAGCACGGTGTGAAATGTTGGTAATGATCAGCTGCTTTTGCTTAGCCCTGGGACATATATCCCAGCTCCCCATCCTCACTATGCTCTTTGACTGTCAGATGGTCTCTTACATTGTTATTCATGCTCTTATTCCAGAAACGAGTTCTATTCCTCACCAATGATTATTTCTTCACGGACATCAGTGGCACACCCTTCAGGTGAGCAAGGACTTGCACAGCCCCAGTAGGATGTCCCTTTGTGTCTGCCATAAAGGGACAGCAAGTTGGTCCCTTTTCTTTAGAAAATTGGCTACAACTCAGAGCGTCGTGAATAACAAACTTCTTTGTTCCTATAGCCATTCAAATACTGTTTGGGGTCAAGTCCAATGGAGTATTATTATTTATCTGAAGTTCAGAGTTAAAAAGCTATACCTTAGATGAAGCATGTGATTTCATTTTAGAGAAATGAGACACCTTCAGTTTTCAGTTCTGCTGAATATATTTTATGTTCTGGTGTATGGCTCTAACAAAAACAATGTTATCAACTGGAAATTGTAAGACATCACGTAAGAAATCATGTAAAAAAAAGCAAACATTTGTGTGTGGTTTTTTTCCTCAGCTGAAATTATTTGAAAATGGCATCTATTTGATAAATGTTATTGTTGACCTAAACTGTCCATGTTGGCCAAAATATTTGTCACCAAAATGCCTTAGCTCTACAGACAGGTTCCTTAGCCTCTTGTGATGAAATCAGATCTCACTTAATCCTCTCTTGATGTACTTCTCTTTAGTAGCTTTGGAGCGAGTTAATATCTGTAAGGGTTGTAATTGCAAGGAATGCAGTGTCATGTTTAGGGATTACACCTCTCCTTGCTGACAAGCCCTCTGTTTTCCTGCCTGCCTACAGCCTGGGTGTTGTGCTGTCCAGGGGACATGGGGAGTATATTCTGCTGGGGAACACTTCCGTGGAAGAAGGTAGGTTAACCTGGAACAGCCACACTGTCCTAAGGGACAAGGTAGCAACTCTGAATTTCTCCACCTTCACAGTCCAAATCCGCCTGGCTGCTGCCTAACTGAATACTCTTGTGTGTTGTCTGGTTTCAGGTTTGCACGACCTGCTTCAGCCTGACTTGTCTTTAGCTAATGAGTGGTAAGTGGAGGGTGGTAAGTGGAGAAAATACTGTTGATCATGCAGGACTTTGCCATGAGATTTTGCAAAGTTCACAGCAATTTAGCTTGAGTTCACCACCCTCTGTGACCTAGAGAAAAAACAATATTGTTCAAGGGTGGTACCTGCAAAGACCTGATTGTCTCCAGGCAGTTCTGTTCCACCTCCTCCTTCTGGAGATCCACCAAGGCCTGGCACATCCTTCTGCTAAGAAATATCCCCTGAAATTTTCCTCATCTTCTGTGCTCAGATTTGTTCCTCTTTGTGTTGTTCGGAATTGTGCTACAAAACCTACAGTATGTCAGACTTGTCAGGAAATCTTGTTGCAAGCTTAGCAAGACACTGAATTGCCTTTTTAAATCCTAGATTTTTTTTGATTTTTTTTTTTTTTTTGGTTGACATTCTTCTGAACTGAGCCTAGTCCTACTTTCTAGTGAGCATGGAGGTGATTCATGGCCCATGTTTCAATAGCAAGCATAATTTATGGCTTTGCTTTGTTTGGATATGTAACAGGGTGAAGCATGGCACTTTCCATTTATTGCTGTGAGCTTTGGGATTTTCATGAACCCAACATTCAGTCATACCCAGGCACATGAACCCAGCCTGTAACAAAGCCAAAATAACTATATTCAAGAAACCCTGCAGCCCTTCACACCTCTCATTACACTGTCAAGTTTCACAGGCAGCACATTTGAGACACAAGCAGTGCCTTCTCCTTGTTCTACTAACTTGGGGTGTCAGCTTACCACACTTTACATATTCATTGCTCTCAGACTGCTCTCATAAATCACTCCTTTCAGCCCCTTTATGAGTTGCAATTCTCTTATAACCCCTTCCTCTCTGTTGTCCTGACAATGAAGCTGTCAAAATTGAAAGCAGGATCAGAGGAGTGGTTTGTTATATAACACATTTGTAATACGTTCTCCTGCTTCTCCCCAACCTATCCTGCAGCCACGTCCCTTTGGAACAGCTTTTGTTGCCACTGTATCATACTGCAAGCTCATTCTTTGTCTCAGTTTTTGTTTCTCAGTCACAGTTTATCTGCTTCCAATCCAGTCTGGCTCACATTGCATGTGACCCCTCTGCTTTTCAGGTTTCTCTGTCACATTGTTTTTTGTTTATACAGACACAGGTAGACATCTTAGCCAACATATAATATAGATAACTGCTGGAAGGATCTGGGATTGCTATGTTGCAGTGTGAGTTTATGCCAGAGAACATAACAGCAGTTATGTTACAAAGCACAGCAGGCAGATTAATTGCTGTTTGACTTATTGGTAGGGTTTGACTTACAGCCACATTGTTTAATTCTGAGTGGGCACAGCATGAGGCAATGACAAAATCTTTGCAGCCCAAGCTTTATTGATGATTTTTTGTTTGCAGTTATTATTTTTCAGAAGCATTTGTTTGATTGTGGTTTCTCTTTGCCCTCGTGGGCTGCCTCTTCCCTCCCCTCCAGGATTTACTGCATCACTGACATTGATCCAAGCCACCGGAAGCTCAGCCAGCTGGAGGCTGTGATCCGTTTCCTCACTGGACAGGAGCCTGACCTGGAATGTGAGTCCCAGGCACCAAAAGTGCCCTGATGGGGGTTTCCTGTACCCATCATAGCAGGGAGAGGACTGTGGCAAACTCATTGGTGTCAGACTGAGCTCCTGTGGCACCTGCTTACACAGGCAGGACCGAACTCAAGCCCGGCTTAATTCACATGTGGAAATGAGCTGGGGATCCACTTCCTTGTCTCCTTTTTTTCCCATTTCAAAGCTGTCACATAACTCAGCCTTATTAAAGGTCTCAGCATAGGAAATACTGCAAAGTGAAAGACTTGAATGGACCATGGTGGGGGCTGCACACCACCTTTTAAGACAGACTGACCAGCTGGGCTAGAGAGGGTGATGACAGAAGGAGCCAAGAAAGCTACTGTGACTACTCTGCTCCCCAGGGCCCCAGCCAGCATCCTCTAAGGGCTGCATGGTGCCATCTAGACAGATGGGTTCTTTTGGAACAAGGATTGTTAATTTTGTTTTTCAAATACAACTGGTAACTGATTTGGGGAAAAAAAAAATGTTACAGAATTATTATTTTTGCTGCTTCTCCTGCTGCTCATCCTTTTCACTGGGTCCCAGTCTTCAGGAGATAAGTATCTGCACAAGCAGTTGATATAGCACCACTATGGAGTGGGATCTCTGCTGAGGGGCAGAGGTGAACAGCTGTGCATGGGAACTCCCTACAACAGTTTAGCTTTAGGATGTCCTTCAGCCCACCTCACACTCCATGGCCTCAGCCCCGTCAGTTGTTGAGGGTTAGGGCTGGGCTGGCCACTAGACCAATGACAGATATACTTCCCTTGTGAGAAAGGGAAAAAGGGAGACTTATGAACTGGAAAACTTAACAGCTTTAATAATAACACTAAATTGAAATACATAAAAATATATGCAAGACCAGTATCAAACCCAACCCCTTTGGTGGAAATTATATCACTGTCACTACTGATGCTGTGGAGCAAGCACTGGTGATGTCCCAGACTAGACTTGGTGGTAAACAAGAACCAGGTACAGGAACTGAGGTCTGAACTGGATTCAGGAACACACAAATTGGGATGAAAAGCAGAATGGACAGAGTCCTCCACTGATGTCAACCATTGAAGAAGAGGCTTAACCCTCGTGATCCCTCAGCTTTATACTGAACATGACGTATCTGGGCTGAATCCCTCACTGGCCAGCTTAGGGTCACCTGTCCTGGCCACTCCTCCCTGCAGGTGCTGCCTTTTGCTTTCTCATCTCCAAGTTGTCACACAAAATTTAGCCATGACCTTGGTCTGCAGAGGAGCAAAGATAAGCAAGAGCCTTTCTGCACACCAATCTTTGGTAGGAACTATAAACATCAAGTGCTGTCACTGCCAGAAGCAGACACTGCCTGCAAAAATATGCCATTAACTTCAGAAAGTGCATTACTTAGAAGACACTAAAATGAAAAGTAAAATCACTGAACAGAACTAGTTCTGTTCTAACTCAAGGCAGGACATGAGTGCAAGCATTTGCATATAATGCTCCACCTGAGAGGCACAAATTTTTGGCACAAGGATGTAAATCTCTTAAAACAAAAACCCAAATAATTGTTCCTCTCTTGCACAGTGTAAGCAGACATCTCCTGGATGTCTTTGGGGGATGCCAAAAATAGGAGATGGATGAATTGAAGAGCCCAGGGAGCACAGGGAAAAGTTTAAGGAGAGCTAACTGTGAGAAACATGTAGATTTGGAAGTGCTATGGAAGAAAATGAAATAGGATTTGGATACATCTCAGGCATGTCTGGCCTGGGGAGAGAAAGATCTGCTCTCGTTTTGAGTTCTGAGTGATAGCAAAGATGGAGAAATCAATTCTGACAGCTGAGACAAAGAAAGGATAAAGAAAATCGGGAGAACTTGAAATAAAAAATTGAAGAGACCTGGGACCTCAACCCAGCAAGCGGAGGCAGAAACACTGAAATGGGGGGCAGGGGGACCCCACTTAGAACAGCAGTATGAGAGGCATCCCATTCTCACAGAACAAAATGAATGCAGGCAGAGCAATACAGAAATGAAGCAGGTCAAACAAATGGGATAGTAGAGTATGCCATATAGCACGTGTCACATTCAAACCCTCCTAAACACTCCCAGTCCCCTTACAGGCTGGACTAGACTGGTAGCCTAGACTAGCTTGGGCATCTGGGGTAATTGGGACAGGACAGTGCTTTGGGAGATGTAGAGGAAGGACAGAGAAGTAACACAGAATCCATTGAACACAGGGACAGAGTAGAAGCCTAGAAAAAGCCTCTTCAGTGGAATGGGATGCCCGGTGTCCTTCTATAGGGCACATAAAAGAAAGATCAAAGCAGGGGTTTGAAGCAATGTCTATGGATAGCCAGTTCAATCAAGGAGAAGGTCAGAGTGAAGGCCTCATTAATAACTTCCTTTGAAAGCCTCTTGCTTGCTGACAATTTTAATCCCAAACCCTTCCACTGAGTTTCCAGGGGAACCAGTCTGACAGTCTTAGCTGTAACATCTGTTCTTGTGCTTTTCATCACCCTGGATGGCAGGTCCTGGTCTCTGCCCTAGAAGGGGAGGCCTCTTTTTGTGACACTTTGCTTCACTGCCCTGGGCCAGGCAGACACTCTCTGAGACATCTAGGAAGGGATGTATCTTTCTCTCCTGATTCTTGTTCTGTTTTTCTCTTAGGTGATGAGGAGTTGGTCCAGGAAGTGCTGTTTGACGCAGTGGTTACTGCACCCATGGAGGCCTACTGGACAACACTAGCCCTCAGTATGTCCATGTAAGTCTGTGAGAAATAAATATGAGTAAAACACCATGGGAGATGCATCTCTAGATGCTATGGGCTTATGCAGTGCCTTCAACAGTCACAGATCCTTGCACAACATATAAGAAACTTTTGAAATAGCTCAAAAAGCTGACAAAAATAGCTCAATAACTTTAAAAATAACCCAAAAGTGTCTCTCAGGAGTGGACTCTAGCAGGCTGGGCCTTCTCAGGGGAGCCCTTAATTTGGTGAGTTTGCCTGAATATCACTGGAGGACAGCAGTGATCCAGAAGTGTCACTGCAAGGGGTGTTCAGCACCAGTTCTGCAGCACTTAACTGAGATGCCCTTCATGTGCCTCAGTAGCTGACAGGACTTGCTATCTATCTCAGGGCACCTGAGACCATTTCAGTTTAAAGCTATTATGAGTGATTTCCACCTGCATCTGTTATCCCTCTAAATGGCATCAGTGTGGTTTGACTTAGCCTCCCATATGAGTGCAGCAGTACTTCCATTCCAGGTGGCTCCCTTAGCAGCAGCAAAGAAGAGGGAGTTTGATTTTGTCTCTGTTGGTGATGGCTTTAGATTAAGCCTCAAGGAAGGGAGTGGACAGGCTGGCATCAGGAAACAACTTTATTAATTCCAAAGAGGCACCTTTTGCTTGTAGTATCTAGTATCATGTCAAAAAGATCTACTGTCAGCAGACAACACAATATTTACACAGATGTGTGGCCATGGGACTCCTAACCCCATTTCAATTACCAGTTTCCTTACCACCAACAGAATTTGAGCCAACAGACGTCACACTAGGACACCAAATTACCAGCACATCTTTAAATGTCTACACCAACACCTTCCCCTCACTTTAAGACCACCACACTGCAACAGGCTCTCCACCATGTAGCTGTTCCAGCAAGACATGCCTGAATCAACCTAATGCTTTGGAGTCAGTTTGCTAGGCTGCCTAGTCCCTCTGTGCCTGAGACAACCATTGTCTCTCTGCAGTCCTTCTCCCCCATTCAGCCACATGTGGCCAGCCTGGAGCAGGACTAGCAGGAGGAGAGGAGCGTAGAAGAAAATTAAATGAGCAAAACTCAAAGGTGTGAATCTAGACAGATGTCTAAGCCTGCCAATGGTTATCCAGTGAAGAGCTGTTGCAATTAGCTGTTAGGAGCCAGTGTCATTCCTGGTACAAATGGGTTATATTTCAAACACCACGTCTCCAGGTGTGACTTCTAGTTTGAAAGGTTCTCACTCTAGAGTAGGGAGATGGAGGTTCTTCTGAGAATCATTTGCTTCTGCTTGTGTGTTTCTGTTCCATAGGGACACTGAGGCAGGTGTTGAGATGGCGTTTCTGGGCACTCGGGCTGGACTCATGAGGAGTGCCCTATATGTGGGCTCTGAGAAAATTTCCTATAGGTAAGTCCCTAAACTGCACTGGGTGACTCTGAAGGGACAGCACAAAAACACCACCAGCCTTAGAAATGTATTTGGGAAGACAGAAACAGAAAGGAAAGAAGCAACACCTTGGTGGCACGGGTACTGGTTTACAGATTGGGGTAGTAGGGGCCCTTTGTCTTCTGGTTCTTTTGAGTTTTTCTTAAAATACTGTCCCAAAGTTCATTCGTTTCAAAAAAACCTTTCAATTGCTCCCTGACTTCAGTCAGCTCCCAGAGAAAATGTCCACAGTTACTATATATCCCCAGGACCATTTTGCAGTGCAGAGCATGTGCACTCCAGTGCCCCCATGACATTCCAGTTTGGCTAGATTTGATCTTTCTGTCTCAATTCCTCTTCCAGATCTATTCTGTTCTGCCTCTTACACTGCCCATATCACAGCAATATCCCAGTCCCTTCCAGTGAGGCATTAAGTGATGTGACTGACATCTGTCACATATGATTCATTCTCTTGTCCTCTCCCTCAAGGCAAAAACATGCATTCAGTGGAGGTTTTTGACATGGAAAGGGGATAGTTTGTATCTGTGTTGGGTTTTGAATATGCACACTGGAGCATGCTGCTCTAAGACAGGTCACAGAGGTATAGATGAGCAGGTCACAGAGAGATGGACAGGTCACAGAGAGCAGATGGAACTGAAGGGGATGGTGTCAGTGGTGGCCCTTAGCTTCTTGGAAGCTGTTTTTCTGTCTGAGTTCCCCAAACACGAGTTGTAAGTTCAAGGCAGAGAGCTTGGCTGTGCCTGAAAGGTGACACTGTCAGCCACAGACTTTATGTTTTTGAGGCAGTCTGGGTAGTCAGTGTAATCAGGCTCTGGTGACAAGGGAGAAAGCATGTGCTATGAGGCTGGTGTGATGATTCCCTGTCCCACACTGCTCATCAAGAGCATCATTCAGTGCTTTTAAACAGCTTTTAGCTCCTGAAAGGAAGGAGCCGTATAAACGAGTAATCACTGTTACAGCAAAATACACAGCAAATCGAGAGACTGAACACAAAAGGGATTTGTCAGGCAAGATGTAGTGACCTCCAGGAAAACCAATGACCTGTTGTATAGGGTGTAATAGATGGTATTAGCCAGGCAGGTGCAATGTAAAGGTTATAATTTGATTAAATTAAGAAAAATAGATAATTTATCAGAAACATACCTTTGCGTAGTCAGGAGGAAAACTGACCCATTTCCTCTGCAGCAATTACAGTTAGTTACAAGTACCTTCAGTTTCCATTCTTCTGCACCTGTCTTGTATTTCTAAGCACAAAGGATTAGGCATTGCCAAGAAACCAGT
>VYZU01013294.1:42095-70357 GCA_013401355.1 Ceyx cyanopectus
ACATACTTGTAGAAGCTTTTCTTGTTATCCTTGATCTCCCTCGCTAGCTTGATTTCAAGGGAAGCTTTAGCTTTCCTTGTTGCATCCCTGCAACTTTTGACAACCTCCCTATATTCTTCCCAAGTGGCCTGTCCCTCTTTCCATTTTTTATATATTTCCCTCTTCAATTTCCCTCTTCAATTTCGAGGTCTCTTCTGAGCACCCACTGCCTGCCTCGCCGTGCCTGCAGGACTCTCCCTCTTGCCTTCAAGAGGGAGCCTCCTGTACTTCATTCTGCACTTCTCTAGCAATTCAGTACCTACCCACAGCAGCACGACATGCCTTTTTTCGGTTTATTTCTATTGCGGGGGGTTGGAGGAGACAGTCCCTTTTCTCACGTGCTCCCCATACACCTGCAGTAATTAGCAGCCTTCAACCGGCCGCACACCACCTTGGCTTCCTTCGCCTACGCCCGCGGTCCCTCCCTTATGGCTTCCGACCCTGCCCTTTGGTCCTTACGGTGGTGTAACCCGCCGGGCCTCCCGCGGAGAAGGGGATGTTGCTGGCTGCCTCCCTCCCTAAGCCCTGCCTGCGGCCCCGGGGAGCCGCGGCAGCCGCCGCCCTGCCCGCCCGACACGACCCGCCCGCTCCGCCAACTCCCCTCGCCCGCCCTCGGGGCCGCCGCCGGTCTCGTCCGGGGCAACAGCGGCACCTGGCGGGCGGCTGGCAGAGGAGCGGCGGCGCCGGCCCAGCTGCGGCGGGGAGCGGAGCGGAGCGGGAGGGGGGCGCCGCCACCGCCGGACCCCGGGCGGCTGACGGAGAACGGCGGCGGTTGTGCCGCGAAGGGCGCGTAGCTGTAACCGGCTCGGCTTTGCTGCCGCGGGGAGCCGTAAGCCCGTCCCCGGGGTCGGTCTCTGACACACACCCGCGGGAGGGTGAGAGGCACACAGCGTCGCATACGTGTTTCTGTAGTCAAGGGAGCCTCGCTAAGTGCCTTGGGGTCCCCGGGGCGAGGGGTGATCCACGAGGTCGCTAAGTCCCCCCCAAGGTCCTCGGGCTTCCTCCGCCAGAAGGAAGCCCTAGGTGGTGAGGTGCTCAGCACCGGGGTTCCCCCTGCTTTGCCCCGAGGAGAGCTGCAGATCCTCTACAACGTGTACAAAAGCTGCCCTGGGTTTTTTCCTGGCAGGAAATTCCTGACACAGAAGGACAAGGAAAGTATTTTCACCATGGACCATTTTCCTCTGTGGTACCGCCGGGCGGCCGAGCACCCCCCCGGGAGCTTCATCTACAGCATTGTCTCAGAAGATGATTCCGGTAAACCCTAGTCTGAGCACTAGAGCAAAGCAAAGGGGAAAAGAAAGCTTTTCCCATCTTGTGTCACACACCACGTTTGTCCTGATCCCTTTGTTGCTACCTTTTGCCTAATGGGAAGTGTTGAGACCTGTCCTGTTGGGATTACCTTCACACCAGCATAAAACCAAGATGCTGGATATAGTGGAAAGAAAAAGCTGAAGGGAAGCCAGTCAGGGCTGTGTAATGTGAGTTTGCAGAGTTGGTAAAAAATACATTAAAACACAGGGCCTGGGCAGACCAAAGGATTTAGAGAGGCAGGGAGTGCGAGATCACAAGGTACTTGTGGCGCTGGAGAACACATGAACCATGAGAAGGAGAAGGCAAAGATATCATGGAAGGAATTAGACAGGTAGTTGTGACCAGGACTGGAAATGAACATCATTAGGAGAACCATATGAAAAGTAACAGCTAGGACTGATGATGGATCAGCAAACACTCAAAAAGTCTTAAGTCTAGAGTGTGTCATTTTTTTCCCTAAACACTTCCCATAACAGGAAAGGATGGGCTTGTTATGGAAAAGGGTGGAGGTAAAGGGAGGGCTTTTCCATACCTTCCTTTTGGTGAGGGTGGCTCTAAGGAGCTCAAACACAAGAGGGAAGCAAGGAGAGGCTTTTCATTGACTTGCTTAGGGAATTTGTTCCTGTGAGTTTGCAGGGCCAGCTAGGACCTCCTCCAAGGCTGGAAGAGAGCAGAATAGCCTCGTAAGAAACAATCAAAACAAAATACTCATGTGAGACTCCTCCATGGAAGGAAGAAATCCCCTCTGTGCTCCTCCCTGGCCCCTAGCATTCCATCTCTGTCAGGGAGCTCAGCATTTTAGCTGGTAAAGCTTTTTGTGGCACAGTGGTGGGAGGCTGGTGGGTGGAAAAGCAAGTAGCAAAGCGAAGAAAACAGACTGGGAGGCAAAAGATGAACCAGGATGTAAAGGGAGAGGGATGGAAAGAGAAAGTACTCAAAACCTTCCATGAAAGCCTGTCTCTGCCCAGCAACCCGATGTCTGGCTTAAAAGACAGCTGTGGAGAAATGGGGAGGTATGGCAAGAGGGACATTCTACTCCCCTGCATGCCATGGGATTAGCTCTTTGGACTAGAGTGTGAGTTAGAAAACCAGGCAGTGACACCCTGTGGGGCTTCCTAGGGCAGCCATTACCCAGTCCACAGTAGTCACTACTGGCTGAACAGTGGGGTTGTGCTGTGATGTAGCTAGCTTATAAATAACAAGTGGATTTGAATAGAGACAGAAGAGTAGCATCTTCCACTGTTTTTTTCTGTTATATGCTGTTGGTTATAAAATTCAATCAAGTCCAAGACTCCATTCACCTGAAACCCTGCAGGTGCATTGTAAGAAGTAGTACCTGACCTTGAAGACCTTATGTTCTAAATCACAATGGAGATTATTAGTCCCTTTAGAGAAAAACAGCAGGGCTTAGAGAGACTGTGATCCATGAGATCACACAATATGCCTGTGAAGAGCCAGGAAATAATACTCAGTGTTCCTGAGCCACAATGCTTTGCTGTCAAAGAGTCCAAGCCCTTCCTTGACATCCAGTGAAGCAGGGTGCCCCACCTTCTAGCCAGAACAGACCACCTAGTTTCTGATTAAATTCTTGATTGTTAGATGCTGAAGTCCCTCCTTCATGCTTTCCACATGATTCAGTATCTCCCCACCCTGTGACAAGAGGATTTCATGGCAGATGTATTTATCATCAGATAAGAGGGAATAGCCCTTAGATCTCCTTGTTGGTGAGGAAACCAGCAGGGAATGGTTGCAGGTCATGAGAATAATCTATCCAGGACCTTTCAGGGTCCAAAAATCCCACAGAGAAGACAGCAGGGGAAGTGCTATAGTCAGGTAGAAGTGTTCTTGCAGCCCAGATCTCTTGTGCTGGGTGTTTGGAGGTTGTTGGTTTTGTTTGTGTTTTTTGTTTGGTTGGCTGTTTTTTGTCCTTCGTTTGTTGTGGGTTTTTTTGTTCTGGTGGTGGTGTTGCTTTGCTAGTGTTGCTAAGTGTATTTTGCTTATTTGTTCCATCCTAGGGAGAGTAAGAAATTTGGGGGTCACCATAAAGGCAGGATTAGGCTCAAGACGTGGGAGCATATTTGTTTCATGAGGGCTTTACTATTTGTGCCATATTTGAACAAGTTAATGTGGCTTCAGTCCAAAAAAAAAAATTGTGAGAGACTCCAGGCTGAGCTGTGGTAGACACAGACTCATGCTCAGGACATATTGGGTACCAACTGGAATGATGAAGGCAGAAATGGAACACAATAACAAATCCTAAAGCTCCTGGGAATGAAAGAACCTCTGACCCACCTGCCTGAGCAAGATTCCCATAGAGAAGGTGAGGAGGTAATTAGTTGCAGGCTAAATCAATTATGCTGACCTTCAAACTGTCCCCTGGCAGTTCCAAAAGAAGTGCCCCAGCTGAAGCTAACCTACTCACTTTAATAATAATAATAAAGCAGAAATGGAAACTGTCCCATGGAGAATTGCAGGCTGAGACAACTCTGCTGCACTAACAAAGAGAGGGGAGGTGGGGTTCAGTTGCTCAAACCTATCCAGCCATGCCCTTTTAAATTCCCCCTGGGAACAAAGAGATCTGCATGGGGCTGTGACACAGGACCTATAGGACATTTAAAGCAGCAACTAAAGGAAAATTGGGAGACCCTGAGGCATAGCAGAGTTGAGGCAGCAGAGTCCCAGAAGACCTTGTTTCTAAAATGGAGTTCACCCTGGCAGCATCTGGAAGTGCTGTGTCTGCCACTCCAGTTTGTGGTGCTGGCCTGACATGGGTACCAGAGCTAGGTGTAAGCCTGGCCTCTTCTGTGTTGGCGTCAGAACTACCTGTCCTGCTTCTCCTCTCTCTACAGAGTTTGCTGGTGCATGAAGCAGAGGAGCTTTCTGGCCAAAAAGGAGCTCTACATGCTCAAAATTGAGGAGGCCAGTCCTCTACATTTTATGCTGAGGATATTATTTTTATCATGGGACATGTATCTAGAAGAAAGAGACCCTCTACTCCTAGCCCCCTTAGGTTGCTTTTGTGTCTTGAAGGAAGCAGTCCATCAAACTCTTGGCTGTTTCAGGGTGGAGGCATATGCACACGCTGGCCTGGATGTGAGCAAACTGCTTCCACTGTGTTTTCCTCCTCTCTGGGGAGCTAACCAAGCCTGTTCTGTTTGTCTTTACAGAGGGAGGTGACCTGCCAAAAGTGGTGACAGTGAGCACAGCTGTAGCTGTGTCTGTGGATGGGAAGATGGGTATTGCTGCAGGTAGGACATTGTGGTTTCTCTTTTTATCTTGAATGAAATGCATCTTGTCTTGAGAGTGGGAGCTGAGAGCTGTCAGCTTGTCACTGGAGGGAGATGACAGGAGACACAATAGCTTGTGGGCTAGACAGAGAACATTGGAACAGGTACTGACTGGCTGATAGATTTCTGAAAGGGAAAATGATGGTTTGAATGGGAGCTTCTCATCTTCAGTGCTGGTGAATGTGTGGTATGAGATTATTTCTCTGGAGCATGAGTAGGTTGAGCAGTCCATGCAGATTTTGAACTGCTTGTTGGAGACACTCTTGGTTTTGGGAGAACAGCAAATTCCTACACCTCCATCATTGTCTCAGCTGAAAAAATAACTTTTGCTGGTGGAATGGGTTTGTTGCTAGATTTCCAACTTGGACATAAGGATTGTGAAACTTACCTTTGTATCTGTATCATTGTACCCCTTTTGGCAGACCCATCTTTCCAACAGAACCCCAAAGCTTTTGAAGGGTTACCATTTTCTGTAGCAATTGCTTCAACCTATATGGAAGTACAGTAAACAAAGTGAACAAAGCAGCCATTTAATGAAACAAAACAATATTACTCAACAATGCTGGTGTAATATCCAATTTAAATGCTCCATGAGGAGTGTTGGGCTAAGAAAAGCTGTAGCTTGGTGGAAAATTTTTTTAGACCTGAAAGCATTGACTAAGGGAAGAGGGTGATGGAACAGGTAATGGAGTAATTATCACCAGAAACATGCCAAGATGCAAAGCTGCTTGTGAAAGCATGGTTACTGTATTGGAGTCCTCTGTGGTGAAAGGAATGACTGGGTAGGATAGATACCAAACAATTACTTTGTTATAGGAGTATTCAGTAGAGAAAAGACCATATAGGAGATACCTTCAGATTGTTTTTTGCCTAGGTTGGGTAGGCTACAATGAATGGTCTTCAATAATACTAGTCAATAAAGCTATGGCACTTAACTTAATTTGATAAGGTATTCCATCATTTCCAGGCTTTCACTAAATCCCATTTGAGAGTTGGTACTTTCTTAGTATCACCTGGGCATTAGGAAAGCACTTACAAGCTGAAGGAGGAGTGTTACAGAATATCACTTTTCACTAATATGCCACCATTTAAAGCCCAAAAGCAGAAAATGATTATGAAGTCTGTCCAGAGATCCCTGTGAAATAGAGATGATTTCAGTAAAGTTTATGTCAAGTACATGCTTGGGTCACAGAGACTGCTCTCAAAACTGATACTAGCTGGTACTGTTATGAATATACCCAGAAGAGAATGAAATAGCATTAAAACTGTACCAAGGGTGTCTGTGTAGCACTGGAGCATTTTTCTAAGCAGGAATTTGGGAGAAGAAAATAAAATTAATATTTAAAAAGACAGTTTTTCATGTGAGTTACAGCAGAGGCACACAAGCAGTTCATCTGGCACTCAGCATAAATACAAGGAAGGAAACTTCTGGGTGGAAGAGCCCTAGCAAGAACAAATGGCAGGAGTATCTGCCCCTGACAGAGCCATTTCTCTTCTGCCAGTAGGGCTTTTCACAACCCCTGTGGAGATTTCCACCCCCTCAGTTATGCTGAATGCTGAATTGACTGTCTGTGTGGACATGCTGTGAAGGGGCAGGATCCTCTGCAGAGGGAAGAGGAGAGTGGAGAAAGCAGCAGAGGATAGGAAAAGAAATAATGTTAAAAGTAACAATAAGTTAAAAATTCTGTTGTGTGGGAATGATACAGAACAAACCAGTTTCCTTACTGGTAACCACAGAAGTTGACACAGAAATGAAATCTTAATTGCTTTTTCTTTCTTAAAGTACCCCTGTCCCTGCCAGTAGCCTGCACATTAGTTGATCTGACCACGAGCATCTTCTGCTTACTTCCACACGTGGTACATACAGCTGGCTGTTCTTCATTCCCTATTTCTTATCAGTTAGTGAAAACTACACATATTTCATCCAAAGTATGGACTGCATGAGAGCATTGAGGTAAATAATTTCTTCAAAAGAGTCCAAAATCCTTCAGGCCCTCAACTGTAGCCCCATTGACTCAGCAGGAGTGCAAGGGTTTGCTGAGTTATGTCTCATCTGGTGGAATGGGTGTAAATTTACACCATGTTTGGGGTATTTCAGGGAGCAAAGAGGTACTATATCTCTATTCCGATTTGATTTGTTTCCAGTAGTGACTAGGTTCATCCTCTGAATCTCTTACACCAGTAGTAATTTAAAAAAAAGAAAGTAATTATATTCACACTACCTATTGCAACACCATTTGATCTTGGATAGCAGCTTTGGGAATAAGGATACAGGTCAGTCTCTCTCTCCCCTCACACTGATATACTCATTCTGAGTGTCTAGGACCTGATTCTAGGGGACTTCACCCCACAGCAGAAGCTGCAGGGCAGTTGTTGCTGGGCAGTGCTTCAATCTGGGCCCAGGGGATGGTGGTGAATGGAGTTAAATCCAGTTGGCAACTGGTCACGAGTTGTGTTCCTCAGAGTTCAGTGCCAGGGTTACTCCTGTTTAGTATCTTCATTAGTGACCATGATGAGGGGATTGAGAGCACCCTCAGCAAGTTTGCAGATGACACCAAGTTAGGTGGGAGTGTTGATCTGCTTGAGGGTAGGAAGGCTCTTCAGAGGGACCTGAGCTTCAGTGAGGCCAAGTGCTAGGTCCTGCACTTGGGCTACAACAACCCCAGGCAACATTACAGGCTTGGGGAAGAGTGGCTGGAAAGCTGCTCAACAGAAAGGCACCTGGGGGTGTTGAGATCTTATTTCTTTCTACAACTACCTGAAAGGAGATTGCAGAGAAGTGGATGTTGGTCTCTTCACACAAGCCACAGCTGACAATAGGACAATAGGAAATGGCATCAAGTTGTGCCAGGGGGGTTTAGGCAGGACATTGGGAAAAATTTATATACCAAAAGGTTTATCAAAGACTGGAACAGATTGCACAGGTAAGTGGTTAGATCACCACCCTTGGATGTAGTTAAAAGCTTTTCAGATAGGGTGCTCAAGGACATGGTGTAGTAGTGGCACTGGTAGGGTTAGATAATGGTTGGACTTGATGATCTTAAAGATCTTTTCCAACCACAGCAATTCTATGTAATACCATCCTGGGTGTAATCCCTTCCTGGTGAAGGAAGGGGAGTGAGTAGAGACACAGCAAGAGGCAGTCAGAGCAGAATAGGATGCCAGTTGTTGCTGTTATTGTTGATATTCTGAAGGCAATAGCCCTCAGTGGGATTGACACTGTGTTCATTTAGAGTTTGGATACTACCAGAAGTTTGGTACCCAGCACAGATTTCCAGAAAGCCAAATATCTGTGTAGGATTGAAGTTTCTGAATAAATGCAGTCAAAGTTTTGTCAAAGGGGGGCAACAGAGACTTTTTAAGTGTCCCTAGATAAGTTCAAGTGGTATGAACTGGCCTGTCATTCTGTCACTGCTTGTTACTGTCACTCGTTTGATGTGATGGAGCTTAGGGAGTGTTTGTAAGCTCTCTGAAATGTTCTGTGTGCAGTGAAAATGCAGCTCCAGGATTTACAGCCTATGGAGAGGGAGCATGCCCAGTGTCCCCATAGGGGGGACACCAGTGACAGGGACCTTTGGGCCCCTTTCCTTCTGGCAGCTGAATGGCGATCCCCAGCCAAGGCAGAGAAAGGCAAACTGGTAAAATCCAATGTCCAGGAAGATGACACAGGCCTGGATGCTGTCAGAGCATGAGGGAGCAGTCAGCTGGGATTAGAGAGCAGCCAGGCTGGAGGACTGAGGGCAGGCATGGAGGGAAAGTACAAGGCCTTTTTTCCTCTCACTTTATCTGGATTAGCTCAGTAGAGAATCCCAGAGTGGGTTTGGGTAGTCCAAGATGGTCCTCTCACCACTGGAGATGTTGCTCCACAAAGGGACAGGTAGGAAGGTGACCAAATTCAGGAGGGAAAAGCACTGTCCTCTTTCCTGCCCTACCTTCTACCTTTTTCACCCATTTGTCTCCTTATTCTGGGAGCCAAGCCCCTGTATCTGGGGCACAAGGAGAGCATGCAAAGGGTTCAAGGTGCTGCAGATCTCTCAGAGGACGTGGTGGAGCTGAGGCAGGGTCCATTTCTGTGAGCTGAACTGGTGTGGTCTCTGGTGGGAAGCCACACAGGCAAATCTACTCCTGCCTTGGTTATACCTGTTTCTTTGAATTAATATCTACCTGCTATATTGTGCTTTGGCACTTCAAAGCACTATGCAAACATTAAGTAATGCCTGGATGATTAATTACATTTAATTAGAAGGCAGCTATTCTCCTGGGATGTCAGTCCAATACCTTTCATGCACACTAACTTTATTGGAAATGAAAAATAAGGAATTGTGATGGCACTCTTCCCCAAGCCAAGTCCTGCCCCAGATAGCACTGTCATCTGCTCCCTCCCATGAGTCAGTATCCTGGGGCTTTCTAGTCCTCAGGGGGTGCAGAGCAGAAATCACATGTAGTTGCTGACAGAAGCTTTTACTGATTTAAAGCCCCAGTGAAACTGCTGGAATCTGTGCATGAATTCAGCTGTCACTTCAGGCTTTGTGTGACGTCTCTTTCTTTGCCTGACCTTCTTGTTGTTCCAAGTTATGTCATTGTCAGCCAGCTGCCTGGCCAATGGACTCAGTTTCTTCCCATTAAGTTCCTTGCCGTGGTTGTCACGTCCCAGGGATGGGAGAAAGCCAATACCAACAAACCTTGGGGCATGCCCTGGCTCCATGGTGCCCAATAAAACAAATCCAAACGGGCACTTTGGAGATGCAGGTTTATTTTATACAATACCTCTCTCCTCTCTTTATATTCACAGTTACTGTTGGTTCTTATGTGTAGTGATTGGACCACAATGAAATCCCATGATGGCAACAGTATGTACAAAGGTATTTGGGAGGAACCTAGGCAAGCTTGAAGGTTGAAAGAGAAATATTGTCTCTGTTTTACAGGGAGGGCTTTGGGACACTGAGTTGCTAACACTAGTTTTTTCAGAGGAGCTCTGTACCCACAGTAGGAACAGATTTTCAAAAAAAGCTTAGATTTAATTTTTTTTTTTCCCCTAAAGTATTTGAAATCAGTTGGTCTGAAAAACAGATAATGGGAAGTAATTTTGCCATCATATTGCTGGTTAAAATGCAACAATAGCAATAGCAGACCAGCTTGAGCTTGCTGGAGCTTGTGCCAGCATTGTCCCAGTGCAGGGACTTCTGTGAGCTCCAGAAGCATCACCCAGGTGCCTTTATGGAACTCATAACATTCCTCCTATCAATCCTGCACCCAGTGATAGCAGGAGTGAACAGAAGGGAAGCCTCGAGTTGTTTTCAGCACATCTCCTGCTGTCTGGTTTCTGCCTGATGCCATTCCCTCCTGGCAATACCTGGATCCCAAGCAGTTTCTCAGGGCATCCCTTTGATGTGACAAAATGAGGGACATCTGAAGGGACTGCGTCTTGCAGCTCAGTCACAGAAAGTGTTAGTGGCACTCAGCAAGGCAGAAATGATGGAGATTTTAGTACTAACAGCGGCAGTGCCTTCTCCATCCCTCAGGACATCTGTCTGGAGGCTGTTACACAATCATAGAATCATTTAGGTTGGAAAAGACCTTTAAAATCGAGCCCAACTGTTAACCCAGCCCTGCCAAGTCCACCACTAAACCATGTCACTAAGCGTCACATCTACATGTCTTTTAAATCCCTTCAGGGATGGTGACTCAACCACTTCCCTGTGCAGCCTGTTCCAGGGCTGAACAAACCTTTTGGTGAAGGAACTTTAGCTAATGTCCAATCTAAACCTTCCCTGGTCAACTTGAAGCCAGTTCCTCTTGTCCTGTCATGTGTTATTGGTCAGTTCACGTTTGGCTGGCCCAGGGGTTGAGCTGATATTCTGTGGGCCAGGGTATCAACACTGTGCAGTGTCACTGGTGGAAAAACCTGTGTGTCTGGCATCCTTCATACATCCATCTGCCTGTCACCCATTGCATTCTATGATACATACTGAGCCTTGGTGGCTGTAAACATTTGCCTGTAAACATAAAGGCTGCTTTGGGGGGGTTTCTGGGGCAGACACAAGCTATTCTACGGGCCAGACAAAAGTGAGGTGGTTGTCTTATTTTGCACTGGCTCTGATCTTCGAAACTCTGCCTTTTGTCAAGGTTTGGTATCAGTGGTGGGGCCATGTGGTTCCCTGTTCAGAGCCTGTTATCCTCCAGCCAGGTCAGTGAACAGGGACAAAAAGCCAGCAAAACTCCACATAGATTTCTTTGTGCGTAGGCATTAAGTGGGGACAAGTGGGTCAAATATGTTTATTTTCTCCTCAAAAGAAGGCTAAAAATAGGTATGTGAAAAACCTTGCAAGGCATTCTGCCCACCCTGTCTGGACATTGACAATTTCCTTCTCTTCCATGGTGTATCTGCTATCTGCACAGGCTGGAGGGTCTTCATTGTCTGTTGCCTTGGGATGAGCCCTTGTCTGGGGGAAGAGCAAAGACAAGGGTCAGTTCTGTAGAATAAATGTTTCCTTGTAGTAAATTCTTCTGAGTGCTGGAGTTTGCATTTATCAAGAAAAACACATTAAGTGAATAATCCCTCCTTACTTCAGTCCACAGGGACACTTCACCCAACACAGAGAAAGTCACTCCAGGTGTGGGTGCCTGTGCCCAGACCTATTACCAGCCCTTTCATGGAATGTTCTCAATGGAACACCAAAACAACTTGTGAGCAATGGGATTTCTCTGGTGGGGTCTGGTGAGGCATATCTCCAGGCCATCCCTGATCCTTGAGCCTGTTCCAGGCTGGAGTTTGATCTCAGGAAGCTGTTCCAGGCTGGAGCACGAGCTCAGGAGACCGTTCTTGCTTGTGTGTAGCAGAAATCCTCTAGACTAAGGTTATCCATCACTGCCACCTCTGTAGCAGCTCTGATTGCCATGGCTGTCATGCTTGGAGGGAAAGGAGCCCTTGACACTGGCTCAGCAGAGGCTTGCACATAGCTGGAATTTTTAGATTGGCACCCAGAGCTTGTGCTGTGTTTCCTTTGCTTGCAAATGATTTGATATCATTTTAATTCTGAGCCAAATGAGAGCAGTGTGCAGGTTGCCATGACAACCATCTCCTTGTGCCTTTTGCTCTGACTCAGAGCAGACAATTACTCTCGCGCTCCAGGATTCACAGATGTGATAGGAGAAGAATCATGTGCTGGGCTTTCAACTTTTATTTTTGCTTTTAATTTCCTCCCTAGTCTCTCTTGCATTAACTCCTAACTCGCCGGCATCAGCAGCCACCTCTGCCCAGAGCCACATGTACCCCTCATCTTTTCCATGGGACTCCTAAAATGGGATTTTTCATCTTCTTTGCAGCCACCCTCTAAATACTCAAACATGGCAAGAAGGTCTCCCCTAAGCCTTCTTTTCTCAGAGCTGAGCAAACACTGCTTTCTGTGAGCCCTTCCTCACATGGCAGCTTCCCAGTACTTTGATCATCTTTGTGGCTCTTCTCTGGACCCTCTCCAGCCTGTCCACATCTTTTTTTGCTCAGCAGGGACCAAAACTGAACACAGTATTGTAGGTGTGACCTGACAAGTGCTGGGTGGGAGTAAATGTATACTCACTGAGCAAAGGTGTGATTTCAAGGCCAGTGCATTGCCTCCCTCATGTGTTCCCCCTTCCCTAGCAGCTTACATCTATACATCCAAAGCACATCCAGGAGAGCAGTGTTGGCCTTGCAAGGACCACATCTTTGGCTTAGGTATAATGGATGTCATGACCTGTGTTAGGATCTGTAGTGCAACGAGGAGCAAGATCATGTGAGAAGGTGCTGAAAGGGATCACAGAAGCAGTCTGTAGTTGTAGGAGTGAAGCAGGTAAATAGTAAGGCAGAGGAGTTGTAGGAAAGGTCCTGTGATATGGCTTGGCTTAAATTCAGACAAGGCACAAATAGGCAAGTTTAGCAGGGTTAGAAACACAGAAACAGTAGATCTGGAGACAGCTCCAGTCTACTCCTAAGATACATTCCTTTTAGCACCAAACTCAGCCTGGTTGCTTCCTGAGTTCCACTTCTCCTGCCCTACATATCTACTTAAGGCACAAATCCCTGCACCATAAGCCACATGTAATGGGACTCCTACTACCAGCCTTTTCCCTTCAAAAAAATGTTTTGTTTCTCTTTCTTTCCCAGAACTATTCCTTATTCCTCCCTAATATTCATGCACTGTGCTCTCTTCATCTGTACTGTGCAGAGGCTGTACTTACAGCCATTCTCCTTTTCTCTCCCTAGCTTTGCTCTGTGCAAAGGCTATCAGTGAATCTTCATGCAGAGGTGCTGGAGGGTAGTTTGCAGTGGGTATGGGCCCACTGTTGGGTGGTGAGGCATGGAGGGTGTGAAAGGCAAGTTGCAAAGTGTCTGTTTCTGCCTGCAGGAGACCTGGGAGCCCTTGTCTGGAAGCCCTGGGAAGCGTTTGGCTCTCTTGGGGCAGCAGAAAAGGCCAGAGAGAGATGTTGTGTGTGCAGGAGATAGGCAAGATGTGGACAGCACAGCTTGCCCAGGGTTTGTGGAGGAGTGATCTGCTGCTGCCTCTTGGCACTGCCTTCTCAGAGTCTAGAGTGTGGAGGGGAGAGTTTTTGGGGACACCGTGGAGCCTACATTTCTGGGAGGAGTCAGTAGATGGCAATGCCAGATTCTGCTGCCCTCCATCTGTCTGCCACCTCAGGCAACTGCTTAGGCTCCTTAAGCTGGCTCTGCTGAGAACCTGCCTGAAACAGAAAAAGAACAGAGAGCAAAGAAAGCTGTGTCTTAGAGGTCAGGAAATGTAGGGATAAACTGAGGATTGCTTACAAATCAAGCTGAGTTAGACCTTGCAAAGGAGATTAAAACAAACAGCAGAAGATTCTTCAGCTACTGGAAAAAAAAAAAAAAAGGTAGGGGGGAATAACAAGTGAGGCCACTTCTGGGCAGCAAGACTGAAGTCAAAATCAAGGACACTATAGAGCGAGCCAAAACCAAAGAGGACTGTGAGCACAAATTATTGATAAGGACAGCAATATTGTCCTTGGGGAATGAAACAAGCTGACTACTAGAAATAAGCAGCTCAAGCTGCTTATTGCACTCACGGTGCTGGGCCTGGGTGCTTTTCTGGCCCCAAGAGAGCTGGGATGTGGAAATACAGGCTTAGAGTAAGGATTTATTGTTTTTTTAATTCTACCCATAGTGGTGACTTCATGCAGTCTGGAAAAGTGAAAATTTGACAGTTAGGGCTAAGAAAGGAGGAGAAATGATTTAGGGTTAAGGAAGGGAAGGAATAAGTTTGTCAGTCTCAGAGCTGTGTGACCTGTAATGCTTGCAGCACTTCAGAGGAGATCTTGAGGGAAAGTATACTTATTACCAAGCAGGCAGGGAGCAAGGGAGCCAGACAATATGATTTTATCAATGCTAGATCATACTAGACTAGCCCAATAGCTTTCTTTCAGATTTTTGTTTTCCCGGAAGGCAAAAGAAATTTCCAAGTTCTCATCTCTGTATTTCAGTAAAGCACTTGGTGAGGTGCCATATAAGAAACAGTTAAACTGGAGGAGATGAGCTAAGGCAGAGGAATTGTAAGGGGCAGGGAGGTAAAAGTCAGTCTGGGAAGCTGGCAGCAGCAGGATCACCTCTGAAAGCCTAGGAGAAGGTCACTTGTCACACTCCCCCATGGTCAGCCGTGGGGTTTTTCTTTGCTAACATTAACCTGAGACCCTGACTCAGGTGGCAGTTGGTAGTGAGGAAGTCTCCTGATGGTTCAGCACTAGAAGGCATTGCTCATACAGGGAAGGACCAGGGTACCATAGGGAGAGTCTTATTTTACCTTGTCAGGAGTACCAGAAACAGAATGAATTTCAGTAGCATGACAGGCAAGGTCAGATGCTTGGGAACTAATATTAGAAACCTTCCATAAGCTGGGAGCTCTGTGAGATCTGGCAGAGGGCACAGCAAGCAAGGACTAGAGGCAGCCCTTGTCTTCTGGGAACTACTGAGCCCATTTTGCCAAGCCTCAGTGATGATCCTCAGTCCATTGCCCCACGATACCCACATAAAATTCAGGCAACCTTTGTTGCCTGCCAAGTTCTGTCCTAAGATCCCTGCTGAAAGGCAGGTGGGTGGATTCAGTGGTAAATATATCCTGAGGAAGCTCAGGAGAGGAATGCTGAGAATGTCTGTACTAGGTGGTGGTGGGATGATGGTGAATTATAGTGTGATGCAGCTGTGGACAAAACAAATGTTGTCCTAAAATGTACCTGAAGAAGTGTTCCCAGTGGGAATGGGGATGCATTGGTGCCCCTATCCAAACCTCTGTGAGATGCAGCCTCTAGTTTGTATACAGTTTTGGCCAAAGAAATAGAAGCTGTGACAGGTACAGACCTGATGAGAGAAAAGGGAAGCCTGACTTCATGAGAGGAGCCCAGCTTGTTTAACCATATGCAATCAAGGCTAAAGCAGGTAGGATTGCTGAAATCATCTTGGAAGACACATTTAAACTAAAGCACACAGCTTATATGCAGTGTAGTATAGATAGGTGATAAAATACTTAGGGTGGAAAATTAGAAGAGGGTTTCTAGCCATGAAAGTAATGCAGCTTTAGCCAGAATCTGAGAGAAAAAGACAAATGGCTTCAAACTGGAGCTTGAAAAGTCTGTAGGAAGGTGGTGGTGCCTTGAATAGAATGAGATGTGACTCTGCTAGGCTGCAGTCCCTTCTCCATCACCAAGGAACAGCTGAAGTCCCTTGTTTCACCCTGCCACAGTACAGTTACCAGCAAATAAGCCACAGGGCAGTCACTTAGAGCACTCTCCATTCACCACAGCACTCCCTCTGGGTACAAGACTGGGCCCTATTCCCATAGAATTTGTACACTCCGTGGTTTTAGTAATCACTGAATTAAAATATGCTTGTTAATGCAGCTGAAATCCCCAGCACAACACCAGGAAAGCCAGGAGTTGGGACTGACCTACCCCCCCTTTCACAGCCTTTGACAGCGTGGTGGTTTCTCTTGATTGATATGGGTTTTGCAAGGTAAAGAAGAGTGAGCAGAGAATCCCCTGCTTATCATAACAAGCCTTTAAAAAGCAGATGGGGATGAGGGGGCTGGTGTGTTTTGTGGCAGCTGAGAAGTGACAGCTGAGGAGATCAGAGAAGGGAGAATCTGAAAAGCAGCTGGTCAGAGGCAGTCGCTGAAAAGGGGATGATCAGTCACAAGAGGATGAAAATAAGGGGAAGAGAGAAAGAATAATTGGGGAATCAAAGACATTTGTGTCTGGTGGGAGAGATGTGAAAGAGAACCTTATGATACCTTGAGTGAATGCAAATGTGGAGACTGCTAGGAGGGGACCATCAGTGTAAATAAAGGGCTAGATTTTCTTCTTGTCAAGAATTGCATAGATCTGGAGGCTCTTGTTGAAAATCCAGTGAATTTGTGCTACTATGCAGGTGTTATCAGAACCAGTTTCCCATTATCTGGCTCCTCAAAATTACTTGTTTTGACCTATCATTTTCATATGCCTCTATCTTTAAGTAGGAACAACGTTCACACAGCCTAGTGAGTGTGCTGTGAGGCATTTTTAGTGGGGAGGAGCAGGGAAAGGTGATAGGAAGGTTGCTGTTCCAGAGGTGAGGAGATGCTTTAGAGCAGAAGCTTAATGAACTCAACCTGCTTATTTTACTAAAAAGAAGACTGAAAGATGGCTTGATTAGAGTATGAAGTACCCTGACAAGGAGAGATGCTGATTACTGGATGCTGGGTTTTTGTAATCTAAGAGAGAGAAGCACAACAAAAACCTGTGACAGGAAGCCAAACAGATTCAAGTAAGATATCAAGCATGAATGCTGAGTGAACACGAATAATTATTGTAGTAAGGTACCAAGGGAAAGGATTTATTTGTTTTTTTCATTATTTCTTCTTTTTTTTTTTTAATCAAAAGTAGATTTCTCTCTGGAAGATTCACTTTATCTGCACATAAACTGACTGTGGAACTTTCTACAGGATAGCTTCTTTCTTTTCTGTTTCATCAGCTAAACAGATTGAGCTCTTTAAGCCTTTCACAGCAAGTCATTTTCTGCCACCCTCAAATAATGTTTGTGGTTCTTTTCTGCACACTTTCCAAGTAGCGTGCGATACACAGAAGGTCAGACTGGATGATCTAAAGTCCCTTCTGGCCTTTATACTCTGAATCTCTGCCTCTGCGAATTCATTAATGTTTGCAAGCTCCCAGAGAGCTGCCAAAGGCAAGCACTATAGAAATGCAAAGCATTGTTGTTACTCTGGATATTTCCCCTGAGCTTTATGCAGAGCTGGTTGAATCTCTCAGCCTATCATCTGGGCATATTTCCTCAAACGAAATACCTGCATTTGTCACTCATTTGATGCCCTTTATGAGTTTGTTTTCTGCAGCTGTTCTAACAAACAAGTTTATTCCCAAGTTAGAAGGCAGGAAAAGCAAATGTGAAGGGCCAAATCTCATCTTGGAGCCCCAAGCAAAGAGTGGCATGTTGTTGTCCTAGTCCAGAAGCTTCATGCAAGGCAGAGTTATTCTTAGCATCATGCTTTGCTTTCTCCTTGTCTCCAGGTGCTCCCCATGTGGCCTCTGCCTGGCTGCAGCACAGTGCCAGCGTGTGGCATGGAGTGGTCTAGTCCCTGATGGCTGCTTCCCCCCCAGCCTCTAAAGGGAGAAAAGCTTTGAGGATGCTGCCTTGTCCCCAGATTTCTGGGTCTGCAGCTGATGTGGAAAGCTCCCCCAAATGACACAGTAGATCTCTATTTACTTGCACTCCATTCTGTAACCATACTTTCCAGGCACTGCTCATCCTTTTGTCTCTATTGCAGTGTGTTCTCAGAGGGAAGGTCCTTGGAAATCTTGTGCTAGGACTTGCACTATCTAATCACAGGATAAAAGCTGATCCTCTGACCTGTGCTTCCAATCAGTGCTAGCAAATGCTGTTCAAGCCAGCACAGCAAGCTGCTGATGAACAAGTTGCTGAGGAGAAATTAAATTGTATATATTTTACATGTATTATATCTACAGTTACATTTGTATATATCGTGTTAGATGTGTGGATAGATACATAGATATGTGCATAATAGATATGTACACAGGGCAAATAAATTTGCCAATATCAAATAAATCATAATCAAATTATAATAATCGAATTGCAGAAAATTACACCCTGCTCTCAGATAATACATGAACTGAAAGAGCCTGGAGTCATTGGATGAGAGTATTGGCTTTGCTGGGGTTTTTTTCTGCTTTACATTTCTGGTAATATATGAGCTGCTTAGCAGTATCTGTGTGCAATCCTCTGCCTACATGGTAAGATTAGATTAAACTATGTGTCATAGATACCATACTGTTAAACAATGATGGTGATTCTCTTGTGGCACACACCTTTTCAGCAGCACAGATGTCTCAGCTCTTATTGGATTAGGAGTTATCTGGGTTCTGCTCCCAGTTTCTCTCTGAAGATCAGACTGAGTGGAACAGGGTGGTCAAGTTAACAGTTGGAGTGCAGAGGCACAAAGATTTGTTTGTGGTGGGGTTTAACATCTTTTGTGGTTCCATGTGCATCGGGATAAGTTGGTTTTTTTTCTGACAGGAAGAATATGTGATGAGTTGTGTATGCTTGGATCTGGAAGTGGAGAAGGGAATTTAAACTTCTTAGCTCTGTGTGATAGACCTAGACAGTGAACAGCTGGTGGAGAGACTCGTTTAGCTCTAGGGGTGACAGCTTGTGTACTTGGGGGTGCAATAGGATTAGATAGCAATTTCTATTGATGCCAAAATAACCTTGCTCAGGAGGGTCAGGAATCTGGACATGTAGGAACCCATAGCTCACTATTTGTTACTGTAAGTGTTATTGAACATTATGCTCTAATTAAAAAAAAAAAAAGCTTTTGGAATCAAATTTGACCTGAATATAACTCCATTGGCTTCTGCGTTCTTGCACTGGGGATTAATTTGGCCCTTTCTACTTTTATGTAATGAGCTGATTGCCACAGTATCTTATCCTTGTTACACAACTGCCCTTGTCTGGCTGTGTCCCTGGGGCACTGGGTGTGTGTTTCTAGATCTAGGGTCTCACCTTGACTGTGTTTAGTCCTGCAGCCTCACCCCAGCTACAGGCATACGCTTGCCTAGGACTTAGACTGGTACAGTGTATGTTTGTGTATATGTGCACATGCTTGTTCCCAGTTCAAACACTATGTACAGACCAGCATATGCATACAGAGGAATTCTGGGGCTTTTTCATTTGGCTGACTGTATCCCTGCAACACTTGCTTTTGCAGGGAGTAGGGGAGAGAGAGAAGGTTACTACCAGAGATCTCATTTAAACAAGAAGGAGCATAGGAAAATACATTCTTTATTATTCTTCTATAACAACAAGCCAGAAATATAGTATACCTTTAAAAATTGTCTGTCTCGTGCCAAAGAAACCTCCATTCAATCGTTTTAGAAAATCTTGTTGCTCTCCCTCAAACAGTAACAAAAAGAAAAAGGAATTACAAGTGCCATCTGTTCCCTGCAAGAAATGTGCCTGCCTGTACCATGGTAGGTGTGTGGGGAAGGGGCCTGGGGGTAGCAGAAAGGAGGTTTCTGGCGGCCCTCCCAGCCCCTACATCTCCCTGGCATATATTGGACATGCCCAGAAGATCATTTCCTGAGGGCAGGCATGGGTGCACCTGCCTGCAGCAAAGGGTATGTTTAGGGGGATTCCCCCCCCCCCCCATGCCTAGCCATGCCTGAAGGTAGAACGGGAGCCCCTGTCCCCACACACCAGAGGAACCCATTGCCTGGGCAGACAAGGAGTGGTGGGTCTTGCTCTGTATCCAGCATCCCACAGGAGAGCTTCATTTCTGACCATGCTGGATGCCATGCTCTCTGGAGTGCCTGTGGCAGTGCAGCAGCTCAGTCACACTAGGGCAGCCTGTTTTCCAGGTGTGCTGGGGAACAAAGAGCTTCTTTGCAAACGGGTATAAAGAGGGCATTTCCCAGTGAACCCTGTTACTCTGCTCTGTGCAAAAGAGGACAGGTCCTTGTCCTTCCAAGCACAGTGCTTTCCAGTGGGAATCCCCATAGCAGCCAGTCTTTGTGTTCCTCAGCAACTCTCTTTTCTCCCCTCACCTGCCTTCTCGTTTCCTGGGTGGGTTTCTAAACACAGCAGTCCCTTGTCTAGGGTTGAGATGAATCCCAATTTTCTGCCTTATAATTGAAAGCAAAAAGGAAAGGATGGGCAAGGTCATCATCAGCCCCACAACACAAGATACAGAAAATATTATTAGCAACAAAGAAAAATCACTCAGGCCAGGAGTGCAGGGAAGGTGCAGGGAAAAGAGGATTTCAACCCCTACCCCAACACCTGCATTGTCCCCTGTCACCTTCCATTCATTTTACCTCTAGTCTATTAGTCTATTCCTTTAGGAATAGTCTCTCACTTTCTTGCTCACTCTCTCACACACACATACACGCACACACAGATATAGATCCCATTTGTTTGTGCAATATTTCACCATTATTTGATGCAAGTAAAATATAGATCTATAAATATACCACTCTGACTCAAGTCCCATTTCAAGTATGATTGTGGAGTCCAGTATGGTAAAGGGAGAAGTTCCCCTGAGAGGGAGGTTGGGGAGAGGTTTGGATCCAGAGTCTAGTCCTGGCTTGCTGGGAATGTGGAGCAGCAGTGACACACGTACAAAGTCTGCAGTACACCAGTCCTGCCCTTCAGAGTGGGCTGTGGTTGCAGCAGGTGGGATGTAGCAGCTACAGTGCATGGAGGAAGAGTCCTTCCTCCTCACATCTTACCAGCCTCCTTTCTCCCTTTCCCACCAAGCTGGGAGGGGCACAATGTGTGCACACACTTGTGGGTGGACTGCTTCTCCCAGTCCTTCTTCCAGGGTAGCCTGGTCTTCTGCTGCCTGAAGAATATCCTTCCCTGTCCCATGCATCTCTGTGTCAAAAGGAAGTCCAGAGCATCCTGTTTCTTTGCCTCTGGTGGCCCTGGGTAGGCCAGGAGGGATTTTGCCACTTCAGGCTTTAATGAAAGACTTGCCACTGTGTGCCCACGGGTCAGTGCAACCCCCTGGTAGGGAGCAGAAGGGAGCGAGGAGCCGCTGTGCGTCCCTTCCGCAGGGATCCAGCAGCAGCGAGCAGGAGGGCTGCCAACGTCCCAGGGCAGGAGGATCCAGCTGGAGCAGGGGGAAAAGGTGACGTGCCCTGGCAGGGTCCACCTGCAGTGCGTGCTGGGCACTGAGCACGGACTGCTAGTGAAACACCCTGCAAAACTGGGCTGGCTGCCAGCTTGTTTCCTGATGGCAGGGATCACACCGGCCACAAGCACTGTGGATGCACAACCTCTGGTGTCATCTTCCTCAGCCAGGAATACCCACTGTGACAGGTTAGAGCAGGTTACCATGGCAATGTGTGCTCTCCCCTGGAGACAGCATTTTATCCCACTTCCAGTGATACAAAATGAGTCCTTATGTTGAATTCCTTTCATTTTTTCCCCTCTCACTTTTTTTTTTTTTTTTTTTTTTAATTTTCTTTTCCTGTCAGGTCAGAAAGAGCTAAGACTGAAAGGAGGCACTGCAGTCTGAGGGCTTTAATCTTGCTGGGGGAAGTCCCCCTGGGTGACAGTGGCAGTGTGCTCAGCAGTGCGTGTGGGCACACTGGTGCAGCTTTGGATGGCAGTGAACACAGGAGTGATGGTGAGGGGACCACACACAGGCTGTGCTGCCTGCCGTGCCAGACCCTTCCTGGGCTTTCCCACCTGTGCCATTCTGTGGTCCAGGTTTCAGCCTCAAGACCCTCCAGAATTGTGCCCTCTCTCTTCAGTCACCCCAGCTGCATAGCCCTACACCATACACCGTGCTGGTCACCCCAGCTCTTGGGTTGTGTGTCATCTTCTCCCACCACCTTCCCCTGGGCTGCTCCTCAACGTGACTTACGCTACCGAGTAAACCACCTCCTCCTCTAGTCTTTCCTGATGACCCACTTCTGCTCTGCCAAGTACAAACATTTCCAAATGGAGGCTTCATACCCTCTCCATTTATCATAGAAAACTTAAAATAGAAAACAAGAACACACCTTATTTTTTTTCATGCTGTGTACTCATTTCCACAGACTGACGCTGTAACCTTAATAACTTTGCCTCTCGTCGCCCTCTCCTGCCCGTTTCACCGGCTCTGCTACGGCCCAGATGCTGTCCTTGGCTTCTCAGTGACAGGGTGAGAGCTGAGCCAGCTGTTGTCATGCACTGTTAGGATGAGGGGAAGTGGCTGAATGCATGGAGGGCTGCATGCAGTGGGCAGACCAGCGTGGGCACGTGTGACTCTGGGTGCAGGTGGGGTGCCTGGAGGCAGGGCTGGCTCTGTGTGTGTGTGTGTGTGTGTGTGTGTGTGTAGGACAGCTCTGTGTCTGTGCACCTGCAGTGAGTGAGGTGTATGTGTCAGCTCACAGCTTCAGACTTGGACAGGAGCAAAAAGAGGGTCTCTGCTCCCCGGCAGCACATTAGAGTTACACAGGTATCTTTCTACCTTTGAAAGTGAGAAGGGAAATCTCCCCCTGAGTGGTGTCATCCCCGAGGGACTTTACCCCCTTTCTGATGCACTCTTGGAAGCACTGGCTTGTGCTGGCTTGTAGGGTGGACAACAACTTACTGTCACAAAACAGCAGTGACCCTGACAACAAGGCATGGACACTTCTGGTATCTTGCTCCTCACACAAGCTTTCATAGAACCACTCTCTCTGCAAAAAGCTCTTGACAGGACACAGGATGACTTGGGGCTGAAGCTGAGAGGATGACACAGGTTCCCAGAAGGTGCCAACTGCCTCCACAGCAGGCATGTGAGGGAAGCTCTATGCAAGGGCATGAGGCACAGCAAGCACTCAAGGTCTGACTACTTTATTTGTCTGGGAGGGCCCAAGGGTGAAAGGGCACAAAATGGGCCTGGGACAGAGGAACAGAAATTGAGCCAGGTGCCCTGACCGCCCCCAGAAGCATGTTGCACTACTTAGGTGAGTGGAGCAATTAGCACAGTCTGTCTGTCTGTGAAGATATATTTTGGGAGGACCCCACGCTTGACTGCTCTCAGGTACCTTTGCTCATTTCTGTCCCTTCCTAGAAGAGTTTCATGCCACAGAAGAGATTTGTTTTTGCTCTTCATGTTCACCTTCTGTGTCACCCATGAGCGGCTGCCTCTTCTTCAGCTCCCGGTGATACTTGGCCATGAGGGAAGCATAGATGCAACCATAAGCAGCTGCCACCACCATCATGATGCAGACAATGCCACAGACCACCCCAGCGATGATCACAGTGCCAATGGCCCGGCGCACGCTCACGGGCCTGTATCGCTGCTTCTGGGGGCATCCCACACTGGGCTCCACTTCTGTTTCTGGGCCTGATTTCGATTTGGTAGGAGTTGGGCTTCCTTTAGTGCAAGGTGGGCCAGTATTGTCCAGCACTGTAGAGCTGTTCTCGTCATCCAGCTGGGAGCAGTAGTTAAACATTTCCATGGGCACCATTCGCATATCCTTCCCCTTCAGCTCCTTGGGCAGAGTACATGCCAGCTGGTCAATTTTCCCACCTGTCCCAATAGAGATAATAGGAGTGAACCACAGCTTCACCCTGGCACAGTGACAGCACACCTAGATCCTCAAGTGGGATGAGTTCCTATGACTCCATTCATACTCGCTAAGGATTTTCCCCACACAATTCAGGCACAGCAGTTATCAGATGGGGAACTGCTTTATTGTAGCAGTTGGGCTATAATGCATTGCTGAGTAGAGAGAGTATTCAGACAGCTTTTCTCCCATCCCCAAAAGACAGCTATAATCTAGTGTAGGATGTTTCTGGAGTTCAGGGGGGACACTGGAGGAGGAGGTGCTGCAGATGCTGCTGCAGATGTCCTGCCAGATCCTCAGTGTTTGTTAAAGGTGGAGAGAGGGAGGAATTGCTGCACCTCGATGCATTAGGCAGAAAGAGCACATGTAGTATCCTTAAAATTATTGTTTTGCCTAACTTTGAGACATTTTGCCTGTCCTAGCCCTCCAGAGCTGGAACAGCTTCAACCATGGCAGCTGTCTGGGATGCTGCTGCCTAATAGAGAGTAGAGCACTCATGGTGCATGATATCTGCATAGATATCTTTTAGGCCAAGACATGAAAGCCCTCTGCCACCAGCCTCATGCTATTTAGTGAGTTATGTAAGTGTCAGCCGAACTGTTTTAGAAAAGGAAAAATGAAAGCAAAATGATAGGACCAGGCAGTATCTTCTCCAAATAACAACAGACACATAGTCCCATCTTCTAACAACTAATCCATCACTCCTCTGTGAAAATACTGACAGATGTTGAAACAAATGCTTGGGCAATTCCTTTGGAAGGGGGAGAAAACGCAAAATTAACTCCGTGTGCTTTCCCTCAACCCTGTAAAGTCAAGAAAGAAAACAAACAAAAAGAAAGAAAGAAAAGTGGCACTCGCATGCTTGTTTGATTCTGCTCACACAAAGGCGTATTTCAGGCTGCAGTGCAGCCATAGGCACAGATAATCTCTTTGCAGCATGGCTGTGATCAGCAGGGATGTGACAGCTGACTGTTGCTATCCGCATGATTTGAGACCCTTTCCTACTCCTAGGCTCTAGCGACAGAAGGTCAAGCCTTCAATCATCATTCCTGCAAAATGGGCCATCTTCCTTTGGAGACACAGCTCCTGAGAGCATGCCGTGCTGTCGGCATTCCTGAGGAGTGAGTGATAGGCACCTTTCCAGCCCTCCATGTTTCAAGGAAAAGCTGGAAATATAAACTTGTCAAAAACTGCTTGTTTGAAATGATGGTTTTATAGCCGGTCTGACTTGGGGCCTGGCTTGCTAATTTGAGCTTTACTTCAGAGTTTGCCAAGATTAGTTGCAGTATTTTCTTAACCGGTTAGGCTCTTTTGCTGAAAGCAAACATGCTTTGCAGACAAATCTGGCTCTTAGTTCTCCCATCTTAAGAAAGAGAACAGGATGGTTATTTTCAAGCGTGAGAAGCATTTCTCTTCTTTTAGGCAGAAGGGGTGAGGGGAACTGATAACCCTAAAATTTTGATGTTATTCAAGGAATATTCTTTCCTCTCCCATGGGGAAAAAAAAAAAGTAATCTTTCTACTTAGAAACAAAAACATGAAAGAGAAGATCTGGGGCTGCAGAGGCCTTCTCAGCCTGGCAGTGCTGCTATCTGAAGGTGCAGTGGCACTAAACTGTCTTCTAGCACTCTAGCACGATCCTCATGCTCCTTGGCTAAGCTCTGCCATTCAGGACATCCTCACCTGCCGCATCTACCCGCTCATGTTTCTTCCCTGCCTGCCTTTGCCTGCCTTTCCATGGAAGACCAGTCCTTCCACACTTGGCCCCCGCTGCGTGAGAACCTACCTCTGTAGGAGAACCACTCCATCCAGTGCTTGAAGTCTCGGAGGTTGCAGTCACATTCCCACGGGTTATCCCCAACTTGGAGCTGCTGCAAGCTAGTGAGGGGTTCGAAGGTCACCCTGTCCAGGCTCTGCAGGCGATTGGACCTGAGCGAGAGGGAGCGAAGAGCAGGGAGGTCATCAAAGATGCCTGAGGGTATCTGGGCCAGGCCGTTGATGGACAGATCCAGCTGGCGCAGCAGGGCCGTGTGTTGTAGCAGGTCCTTGTCCAAGGCCCGGATGCTGTTGTTCCTCAGCTGGAGCTCTGTGAGATTCCCCAGGTCACTGAAGATGTTCTGAGGGAGCTGGTCCAAGAAGTTGTTGGATAGATCCAGCCTCTGTAGGGCAGAGAGGTTGGAAAACACAGCTCCTGGCAGGATGCTGAGTTTATTGTTGAGAAAGAGGAAGGTCCTGGTGTTTGTGGGGATGTCAGAAGGGATGGAAGAGAGGCCCAAGCCACTACAGTCCACTTCCAGGTTGCCACTGTTACACTTGCAGGAGGAAGGACAAGCAAAGAAGGACTCGGCAGCACATAGTGACAGCCAACAGCCAAGCACTGGGAGGTGAAAAGCAGGGGAGAGAGAGTGCACATGTTAGAGCAGTGCTTTCCCATCCTCACCCACTGCCACCTTGAGCACAGCTATGATATGACTTTCACAGTGGGACTTTGCCACAGTGCCCTGAAATGTGATGAGCTTCCTCCCAGCTACACCCCTTTGCTGCCAGCCTGCACCCTGGCAGCATGACTTTCATCTTAGCATTTGTTTCATGAGCAAGTAAATATCCTTCCAGTTTCACAAGGAAGTTAGAACAGTGCATCCCAGAGGACTTTGCTGCCAGATACTAGAGCACTGGAACCTGTCGGAGGAGAATGAAGCAGAGAGCAGTGGGTGGTGGCACCTCTTGTAAAGGACAGCTCTGTCTAAGCAGACAGCATTGAGAGAGGAGGGACTGGTACACATTTAAGAAGCTCTATCTTTTCAGAAAGACACATTAATGAAAAGCTTTCAAGGAAAAGGAAACCAAAGCAACCTGCATCTCAGCTGTGCTCCTGCAGTTTGAATCCTAATCTTTGTGATAGGTCAGACTCAGGTCTAAGTTAGCCTCTAAATCAGGTTATCATTTGCTTTCCATATCCAGTGTGTTGTGTGGGCCTTGTGGCAAGACACTTTTTCTGAATTAGACTATATTACAAAGGGAAGACTAAGAAAGCTGTAAAAAAAAGTAACAAGGAGACCCTAAACAACTGGACACCTGATATGTGCCATTGCTCTAAAATAGCTTCTGAATCCCAAAGCAATAAGCCCCACAAGTGTCACCTCTGACCAAAGTTGCCCATAGCAATGGAGATGAGGAAAAAACCTGCAGATTGATAGTTGAAGAAAGAGGCTTTAGGAAAAGGGTTAGCACACCCCCCCTTTCTCCTGTAGTCTCTCAAAGGCAATGTTGGACAATCCACAACAGCATTTTGTTGAGCTGTTGTGGATCATCCTTCTAGACGTGGGTCCAGATCCAATGAGTGGTATCAGGGCACTAGATACCAATCCTTCCTGGGAGCCAGTGGTTTTTTGAACTCTCATTCCTGTAACAAAGAAATATTAGCAACAGGAAAGCAAGCTTTGTGCCTCCTGTTATTGGAGGAGTAGGAGTTATGTTTAAGCAGACTATGTAAAACACATCCTTTGTGGAATGGAGATTAGTTGCTTCAACATGAGAAGCAAATTCATCTCCCTTGCTGTTTTTTAAGGTAGAAAGTTTGAGCATTTGACTAAAACTTAAGAGGGTTTCTCTGTATGTCATGGCCTGTCCTCTCACTTTTCTTCAGAGGAGGCAGTCACAGGAATTGGTAGAGTCTTTTCAGGGTTGAACAGTCACTAAAGTGGAAGCATTTATGGTCTTGCTGCTCTTCCCTGGACTCAAAACCAGATTATTCTTCCTGCTTTTTTTTTTCCAAAGAACCAAGAAGCAGGTGTTTTGTTTCTTAACCCCAAAGGAACTGTGAAAGCACTGCCACAGGAGAGGGAGCCAGCAGAGAAGCTCTGTCTGGAACAGCTCTGCAGTCCCCATGCTCTTCCCCTTGCCACTCTCTCTAGAGTTTAGTCTGACCCACAGCCCAAGTTACGTACATTGACTTGGCTTCTGTCAGTGATGCTGCCTTCATACTCACCCCCTGTGTCCTGTACTCCTAAAGATCCTTGTGACAACTGCCAGATTTTTGGACTGCTAGCCCATGAAGAACTACACTGTTTGGATCCCAATCTATATGGTTTTGTTAAGGACCAAGGGATAAGTGTTGAAAGAGAGTGTCTCAGCTCTTTTTTATTTCATCCATCTTTCACAATTGCTTCAAGAATCTTTTTCTGTCCTGCAGTTGAAATCTCAGGTGTACTTCAGACCAGACTGTGCCAGTCTGTGTGCTCTTTTAATGATAATTATGGATCCTGACCGTGAAATACAAGAGAGATCTTTACCCTGAGCACCTCTCTGCTTTCTTGTCATGCAAAGGTTGGGGTCAACAGCAGAGATTGCCACGAAAGCAGATCGTATCCTGCACAGTGCAGTTACAGTCTGGCTGGCTGATATTTAATTCCATTCAGAATACATTGTGCTCTTATTGTAGGGAAATAAAAGAATGGGAGCTAGGATATGGAAGGGAGAGAGCCATGAGTCACTCAAGTGACCCCATCTTTTCCTGGATGCTTAACAAAAGTACACTATTAATAATAGATTGACAGCTGTGATGATGAGATAACATTTAGATGCTTTGTACACCAAGACAGGCAAGAGCAGACCATGTGTAATGCTATACAGGTGGCATTCTGCTCAGGGCTTATCTCTCAAAGTGCCTGCCTGCCACCAGCCCCAGCTGGGTGCTGGTGGGGTTCCACCAGTATGTATGCTGGCAGTGGCTGGTAGGAACAAAGTCTCAGGCAGCTGTCTATGGCTATGTTCAGAGACTGGATTTATGCCAAGTTTCTGCAGCCATGTAGGATGTGCCAAAAATTTCTTCTTGTTACCCATATATTGCTTCATGGTTTTGGAAATATTTTACTAAAATCAAGGAGAGGAAAGGAAAGGAAAGGAAAGGAAAGGAAAGGAAAGGAAAGGAAAGGAAAGGAAAGGAAAGGAAAGGGGAAAGGAAAGGGGAAAGGAAAGGGGAAAGGAAAGGAAAGGAAAGAGGAGAAAGGAAAGG